>JARJLF010001023.1:0-107861 GCA_029378395.1 Mycena leptocephala
TGGAAGCTTGGTGACAGCATTGACATTTCAGACAGACTGAATTGGGATGTCGTAGCGGCACTGCGAGCTGAGCACGGTGGAGGGCAGAACTTTGAATCCACTGGGAGAGAACTCTACGGTAGAATTCTCGGAGAATTTGGACGAGAAATATCTAAGATCAAATTGCCGCATGCGGCTCGTGCGGCTTTTGCGCAAATTATCTATTTTCTCAGACCTTGTTGCAAAAAATGCTTCCTCCACAACCAATCTTCGGTTTTCCCCCATTTTTTGACAGGATCTCGGTCTCGGGACCCCTCCTCCCTCCTGTTTGAGGTCCGCGGGGCACTCACCTTCCTTATGAAATATGGTTCAGGAACATCCGGATGGCTGGAAAGATATTCTCCGGGGAAGGCTGAAATTGCGTATGCCTGTGAAACACCACTGTCGCGTCGGTTTTTTTTCAAATCAAAGTACGTAGCTGTGTATTATTACTAGTACTACTGACCAAAAGCTCATCCGCAGCGCACCATTATTGATAGTTTTGAACGCCTCCATGGTGATCTCATGGAAGCCGCGAGAAATCTCTCAAAACTAAGAACTACACCGTTCTTGAAGCGAACATCTCAAAGTATAGATATGGACAGAAAGCCCTGATTCCTCCCTTTCAGACGATAGATTATTTTTGGCATGGGATACATATGATCTTTGGATTTTATTTCCGCACTGTGCAGGGAGAACGTCGAGAGAACACGCTTTGACCGGTGATGTCATCTCGGCAATCCCGAAATTTCCGTTGCCACGAACATTCCCACCGTTGCTCCGAGACGCTTTCACACATCTAACAGCCCACGCCAGACTCGTGCACACTGAAATGCTACCACAAACTCTATTTGTACTTGTCTGCCTGCGCCTGCATCCGATCCGCCGGATCAACACGTGAGCTTGTGTCTTCCCGAATGTCGACGCTCCAACGAGCTCCCGCCAACCTCGCTCCCTTGTTTCCTGATCCCACCCAGTTCTCCTCACCAATGCCTATCCCTACGTCCTCCCCGGGCTTTATTTCCAGCTCTCCGCCGCGACCAAGCCACGACGCACAACTGGTGAAGCCCTTGCGGTAGAGCTCCCTTCTCTGGACTTCTTGCGCTGGTACATGTATCAGAACTAAACCGACTGTAAGACTAGTCGGCTTATTACCATAAAATTGCTGCTTGCACTGGCTTCACTTTTCAGTGAGTTTTTTATTCTTCTTGCACCCGCTGGCAGGCTATATTCTGCTCGACAGCTCCAAGCCTTCATTGGACTCCCCGACCAGGCGATCTCTGGGACACCGTAGACATCAGAGGAGTGGGTGTCTTCTTTCGCCGCTCGCTTGCATCAATTTAATCGTTATTCAAGTCTACCCTTGAAGCTACCCAATGAATTTCGTCGGCCTATTGTACCAGCTGTGTACCAGCTGCCGGGCGTACTATCGTGATTTTTATGCTCCCCTTCGAAGTAAGCTCCAGATTTTGTGTTTGGTATATTTCTGAATGATATCTTGGTAATCTATATAATCTTTAGACCATTTTGTTCAATTACCGGGAACGGTCATCGAGGACGCTGGCTCTTGTTATTCTACAGCGACGGACAGCCTGCCGCAGGAGATATGGATCTTTGCGCTGGTGGATGGCATGAAATCCCATGGATGCGTCGTGCTCGTGTGCCGCAAATCCACATTCTTGGTACAGAAGCGCTGGTGCGTCACATCGACTGGCGATCCTCGACGGTCACTCACCTTTCTCTGAAATGCTGCGCAATCCCTTATCCGCCTCTGTTTTTCCCAGATCCGTACCCGTCTCCCGTTGAACTTCCACCATCCCCAATCATAGTAACCACCCTCAACGTCTGGCCCTACCATGTCGCCAACTTCCTTCTCGCCACAGTGACAGTACTCATCGCCTACCACCTCCCAAATTTACGCTCCTACGTGAGCGACTCCATCGGCATCCAGATACCGACCGAGGCTTCCGTACAGCTCTCATCCCTCATGCTCACCCTCAACGGCGTCATGGGCGACATCTAGCTGCGGCTCGACCTCCTCCTCCACCGCATACCCGCGCTCACGCACCTCGACGTCTCTATCGCGACGAACAGCCACCAAGCCCCGAGGGCACCGCCAGCACCGTCTCCCCGCAGTCCTTCCCGCCGCTCCCCGCGCTGCGCACCCTATCCGCGCCCTGGCCCGCAGAAGAGCATATTCTCGCCGGCACGCCCGCGCACCTCCGCGTCACGTCGCTGATCATCAAGCCCACCGACGCCGCTGCTGCACTCGCTGCACACGCTGCGCATTTTCGTGCTGCCGCCCGTCGTCGACACGACGCCGCTGCGCTTTGTGTGGGACGCGCGGCCTGCGCCGATTGCGGACAGCGCGCGGGCGGGGCGGAGCGGAGGGGACGGGAACGAGGACGAGGCGCTGGAGCTGGGGGACGCTGAGCAGGAGGACGGGGACGACGAGGCGGAGCGGGAAGAGACGGCGGCGCTGCGCGAGTGCCTGCACGCATGGGCACGGTATAACCCCACGTTGACATTGCCGTGCGTGCAGCTGGGGTGCGAGGAGAGGCGCACGTGGGTGCACCGGGCGGTGGGAGGCAGATGAGACACAGACATGGAGGACGATGAGCGGCGCGCTGAGGCACGGATATGTGCGGATGCCCCGCCTGCCCCGACAGCTCCTCCCTGCAGCTGGAGGGCGCACATGGATAAAGAGGGCTGCGGGTACATGGGACGTGGAGGATGACGGCCTGGGTGTATTTGTGCGGCGGGCTGATGCGCTCGCGGGCTCTGTGCACGTGGCGCATCCTACATGTTGGGAGGTGAAGAGGGCGCACCCAGGTACGTTGTGCGGAAGACGACGACCTAGATGCCTATTTATGCGGCGGCTGATGCGCTCGCGGACTTTTGGTGGGCATACTGCACGCGGCGCTGCACGCATCCTCCCTTTGGATAGATACAGCTGGACCATGGCTTATCTCTCTGTAACTCACTGTATATCGTGTATTTGTACGTTGGAGGGCTTGTTTTCTAGCACTAGACAATGTACTTGTGTATCATTCGGGGCCGAGGCTCATGTCCTCGTCGACTGGCCATTTATTTCGGGCGGCCTTCCCGGAAAACCCCTTCACTTCTTTCCCTCGACTTCCCACCTGAAATTGCCTTTTGCGTTCTCCCGCTTCCCAGGCCTTCCCAGATCCATAGCTTCCGAACGCTTCCGGCTACGTCGGCTGCAGCGCCACTATAAATATTGGTCACTCCGCCTTTCAGCGACTGCAACCGGACACTCTTCCCCGTCGTGGACGGCGGCCGCGGCCAGGACAGCATCTGCCGATTCTTCTTCAGAACCTCCCATCGGAGTCTATTTCTCAGACTTCTTCTGCATACCGGTGTTTCTCCCCGATATGCCCAAACTCTGTTGCTGGTTTATTGTCTCAAGTCCAAACAAGAAAATCCCACCACGCCCGTATGCCGAGGCCAACTTCATAACGTCCTCCTGCCATAAAGTACACCCCTTGGGGATCCAGAGGATGAGTAATGTTGGGATTTATCCGCCACCATACGAGCAGGAAGCTGCGTGCCGTACAAGAGCTATACACTACCCTATAAATATTCTGTCCCTTCAACTCTTCAACGCTCCGAATCACTGCGTCAAGCCGCACATGACGTGTGCTGCCGTAGTGTTTCCGTATCCCGAAGACGGCGCCCCTCGAGAACGACTTGTAAGTTGTATCAGACTCGCTTGGGAAAAGAATGAATTTGTGCGTTGACATAAGGGGGCCAGGAACTCTTCTGCGCACGACCGACAGTGACATGAGAGAAATTGGCCGATGCCATTCACTATTGTTACGATACCCTTGGGCATCGATAATGCACGGTAGTTTAAGAAGCGGTTTGAGCGGCAAGGCCTCGCCATGTTTCCTGGACCTCCCACAGCACCACAGCCGCTGTCCTGACCTCATGGACACTTCCACCGATATGTGCGTTGTCTCTGCTGCGTTAACCGAATTTCGCTAATCTCTGGATGGTAGCCAGCTCCTAGCAAGCTCATGGCTGAATATCAGCCTCTATACCCTCGAACTCGTCCTGTGCCGCCGCTACTTCCAGCGCCCCAACCGTCCATTCTTTTACAAACTCGGCGTCGGCGCGCTGATTTTTTTCGACACCGTCTGCACTCTCACGATCTGTGTCAATCTCTGTTTTTTTGTCCTGCAGCTCAAGGGCAACCCGGTGGCGCTCCTCGTGCCGACATCGTTGATAATCTTGATGACGTACTGCTCGGCTGCGGTAGAGCAGGCTATTTTATGCCATTTGTTTTTTTCTCTGTGAGTTGGTCGTGTGCCGGATTCTCTGCAATTGCATTTTCAATTTCATGCCAGGACCAACAATATAATCGTAACTGCGTTCTTAGCCATCCTCATCCTCGCTCATGTGAATTTCCAGTCCGTTATTTTTAACGCGCCGGCTGAGGTTTTCTTTTTTCTTATTTAGTTGGGCCTTGCGTTGGCGTCCGGAGCCTTGATCTTAGTGCTTCATTCGGAACGCACCGCCGCGCTGAAGATTGCAACGTGCGCCGTTATGCAGCATTGTATGCTGATATGTTCCTCACCGTTGTGTCTCAACCAGAGCCACATCCGTGACGTGCGCTGCGACAGATATCTTCATTGCGATTGCACTGAGTTCGAGGGTCTGGGGATCTCTGAGTGCGGCAGATGTCATACCGTCGCGCGATAGGTACGAAATTCCATCCAATCACGTCCCGCATCCTGCTCAACCACCCCGCCCCGGTCAGCTTTTCTCGCCGATTTTTCCTGCTCTCCATCAGTTCAGGCGTGGTCGTGGCATCGAACACTTTGGTCATGATGATACTGCTCTTGGGACATAGCGACGGTGCGTTGTTTCCGTTGGAAGAAACTGCTTCTGTTTAATAACAAGTATCCGTGTGCAGCCTTCACATTTTTTTTCACCTGCCAAGGCCGGGTGTATTCGCTTACTCTGCTTGCGAACTTCCTCGTCGGCATCCCCTTCCGGCGGGACAATACAACTACCGACGGAAGCACTGCGTCGCGGAGCCCCCAGGGGCAGTACGCCTCCGCCGTCACGGGCGTCCTATTGGACGTTGTCTACGGGTACGACACCGAGAGTGCCTCTAACCAGAGCCTGAGCGCGCCGCGGCGGGGGACTCTGCGATCGAAGTCAAAGACGACCTGGACAGGGACAGTAGCATCAAAAGCCCCGCTAGGGAGCGGCGCTGAACCTGTCCCATATAACTACGTGTGTCCAAAATTAATGACTCGTCTTGATTCGTGGACTAAAATCCTAACCCGTCTGTCGCTCAGAATCTCGACGCCGAATGGATGCAGCTAGAACACCGACCGAGAACGAATGTAATGCCAAATGGTGGGACCATCCCCGCAGAGCTCTGATTAACGGCGCTTCTTGGTATGAGAAGGAATTTCGTTTGACCATCAGGTAGGATCCTTACAGTACATGCAGCACTCGCCCGTAATTTTTCTGGATATTTACCCAGGACAGTATAATTAAATATTCACGTATCAATGGTTTATCATGTTTGTAGGAGTACTCACACACTCTGTGCCCGGCTATTAAATTCAGTGCTTGGTCGGCAACACTACTATCCGTAAACGCCTATGTACAGGGCCACATAAAACCCGGTCAAATGTCAAAGAATAGCATGCCGAGACATTCGCCGACAGGACCCGTCTTCGACTCAATTGGCCCAAAATCAGATACACGACAGATGTCATGGGCCGCCACATTGCGAGCTGACGGCATGGAAAACGGCTTGTTCTGTTGAACTGTCTGAAACTTGTTATGTGCGAACCAGTAAGTATTTGTACTCAAGGTTGAAATAATTTGCCGGTCACTAGTATGTCGTAGCCTGCGTCTTGTGTGCTGTGTCGGACTCTCGTTCACCCAGGGTCAAATAAGTTTGTAGTCTGTACTTGAACTTGTGTGTGTGTTCCGTATCGCCTCTTTCGGACTAACAGAATCTATATCGGGAGGGTAATGTGACTTGCTCCAAACAACGACGACCAAACACCCACCATGATGCAGCGGTCCACCGTCTCCGTTTTCCAGAAGTCCTTGACCGTGCCGTGTAATTCTACCTACCTTCATGGCAGCTTCGCCGATAAGTGCCAGCTTTGTCGACCGGCAACAGATTTTTGAAGGACTTCTTCGTTGGCTCGGCAGGGGCTCGAAGCTTTTCTCAGCCCAGGACAGGACACTCAATCAAGCGCGGGTTGATACATTGTACAGAATTCGTTCGAAGTGGGCTTCGAACCCTAACCCTGCGCTACTCTGACCCGGATGGCTGGTGCCCTCAAGACGTCTTATGCATGTTGCCCAGGGACAGTGGCATCGTAACGAGAAACTGCCATGCGGGCTAATTAATATTGGTGGCCAAAGTGGACGAACGGCGTATTCTTCTATCAGTACCCCGCAGGACGTCGTTTGAATCCCGAAGACGCATCAGATCTTGAGTATCTGCTGCTCATACTTTCCATAACTGTCCTGCGGTTATCCACGAGAAGTTCACAAGTTGATTGCCATTCGGACGACGCAGTTAAGATGGAAGCCCAATGTACATCCACATTAGCTGGTGTGCTAACTACCAATGTAATCTACTTTCGTGACAGAAGGATGAGACTTGTATAGTACCTCAAATGTCATCCTACAAGTTTAAATATCCGGTGAGCAGTTCTGTCGCGCTGTCCATCCCTGTTCTTTCTCGTCTTCCATGTCCTTAATCTCAGTTGAAAAAACTTTCATTGTGTCGCAGGCCTGCGAGGTAAGTGCGTTTCTGTACCAGCCTGCAGGGTCCTCATTTTTTTTTTCAAAGGCAACGTGCTATGGTTCGTGATTATTCCCTCCATCGACCACCACTATTCACACACCATTTGATCAGGGTTCTTTCTGTGTATCTTCATCCTCTCGGTGTACACGCACCTGAACGTCTCGCGGCGAACAACGCATACCAATGTCGGCCAATTAACTCTTGCCCTGCCCTCGGAGTTTAACTGCTGCCTTAGATCATGTTCGCCATGGCGTGTGCGATGTTCATTGTTTCTACATCGCATTTTGGTACTCACAAATTTCTTTGTATCCGCAGTATAGCATCGCAACTAATACTCCCTCTGCCAGTGATCATATTTTACCGCACTGTCTACGGACTCTTGGAAATGGCCACCACACAAAGCGGTTCCGCAGCATTCCTAGCTAATCCACGCTCCTGGCATGCAATCATGCGAGACGCTTTGTACATGACGCAGTGTATTTTAGGGGATTCTGTCGCTGTGGGTATTCACCGGCCATTTGTCAACGGGTCATTGACACTTTGGCTGATTAGATCTATCGCTGCTGGATCCTTTGGGATCGCGACTTTCGGGTAGTTGCGCTCCCGCTGGTCTTTTTGGTTGCCAGCATTGGTGTGTCAATTTATTTACTGTGGCTATGTATCCGACTCACTCTGGTCCTAGTATCTGGTTCCACGGCCTGCCAGAGATTGTCGACTGTGACATCCTACGGGCATATTTTCGATCCCGCTGTGTGGGACTGGATTGCCGTTTTCTATGCGCTCGCATTGGGGCAGAACACCATCACCACAGGTTTAATGGCTTTTCGTCTCTGGTTGGTGGACAGGCGGTCTAAAGCGTACAACGTCGGACGGTCCCAATTTTTCTCGACAATGCTACTGTTGATCGAATCGGCGGCACTGTACTTTGTGCTCCAGGCCGTGGTTCTCGCTGCGTTTCTAGCCAGGTCCAACATCCAGCTGGTCCTGTTAGGGAGTATTCCCCCGATTGTTGTAAGTTCAATCTCCTCGAGGGCGCTAAATTAGCTGAACATCTCTCAGGGAATCACGTTCACGCTCGTTACCATCCGGGTTGCCTTTCGCTCCAGGCCAAGCACGGAGGGTTCCTCGCAGACTCCGACCATGGGGAGTTTCGGAAGGCGTGATTTGGGTATCGAAATCGAAATTTCGGAAGAGGTCATTGTCGCAAAACACGATAGCGAGGACTCCCCAGTGTAGTATAACAAAATCAATTGAAATGTATTACTAGTGTATAGCCAATAATACTTTGCTCACCAAACCAGCGATAAGTCAGGATATCATTTAGTTCTTTGTAGTTAGGATGAAATTTCTTGCTCTCCGTGGAATAACCGGAAGGCATGTTATACTTGGCTTCGGCCAATATCTGGGCCGTGACAACTCTGCTTCGAATGAGAACATTTTCTTACGCCTGCTCGGGCCGAGAAAAACATTGTTGTATGAAGGGGGTATCGTCGTGGTGACGCAGCGCTCCTTCAGGGCCGACTGTGCTCTACAGCTGGGCATAGGGGGAACTCAAGGTCATTTATGGTATTGGGTACCTCGAAGGCCCAGGGGCGCGGGTGTATTTCTAGCTTGGTTATACGCCGGGAGAGCTCATGGAAACCGGCATTCGTCATTCCCGTGTAATCCTACCTACCACAGTTTGACGTCGGACGTAGGGTCAACGGAGAGGTGTTTGATAGATGCAAATGGTTTTGTGGCTTTGATAGGACTTCCCTCGCTCGTCCCTTATGTTGCCGAGGAAGACTTCGTCGGGATGTATTGCATCCGAGAAAGCCGCAAGGAAAGCCGAGACAATCAATCGAAGGGCTCGCTGGTGGTAATTTGTCCGTGTCTGGTAGACGCATTCTCTCAGCCACTGCGGTGGGCTACTAATAGCCGACATCACGACGGTTCATCAAAATCCCCGGATTATTGACAGACGACAAGTAAACTTGCCATTTGATTTGACCTGATTGTTGAATCCTGTTTGGGTTTCGCTGTTGACGCGCGCGAGCACGTGACGGATGGACGCTGAGTGCTGCCCTTGCTCTCTTTCACACCACCCCCTTCAGCATGCGTTCCTTCAGTAGGAAAAGGAGGAATTCGTATGAATATCCGGAAGCCACCGCGTCCTTGCCTTGGCTACCACAACACATTCACGCCGAGGTAATTCGAGTCCAGGTCCACGCATCTATGACGTTGCAAAAATCAAATCCGAAAAAACTTGTCTGTGGAAAAAAACTTTCAAGTGCGGAAAAACTTTCTTTTGGTCAGAGCTCGGAATAGTTCTATATTACATACCCACACCATGTATTATCACTACATTTTGATGGCCCCTCGGCCGACCTTGATCGAGGTCGGCTGAGGTCGGCCGAGGTTGGCCGAGGGGGCTCGACCGGGTTGGTCGAGGGGAAGTTGGCCGAGGTCGGTTGAGGTTGGCCGAGGTTGGCAGAGGTTATCTCGGCCAGGTTGGCCGAGTCCCTGATCTCTGTCCCAGCGCCTCCAGCATCCCTGGCGCCGTCGGGTAGCCTTCCCACAGAGTGTGGGAGCCAAAGCAGTTTGCCGATGGGCTGTGTAACTGATGTCGCGTGGCGTGGCCAAATCAGGCCATAAATCCGAGATACGACTGGTGGACTGGGGGAAAAAAGAGCTTGAGGGAATACCTAGAGCTGTGGGGCTTAAAAAGTTAGTAGATCAATATTAATGGATGATCCTCATGAACCCTTGCACAGATAGATTGGATTATGCTATGTTACAAACAGCGGGAGTCGCTTTCGGCGTTATGTGTCAATTTAGAGGGCCGTTTACGTGTTGTGATATCAGTAGATCGCTCGTTACTAATAGTAACGGTTTAATGAGGAGTGGCTTAAAATTGAGGTCGACCAAAGGTTAACCAACCTTAGACCAACCTCGACCGACTAGGCCGAGCCAAGGAGTTGGCCGAGGTTGGTCGAGGGCCTCGGCCAAGGGGTTGGCCGAGGCAGCCTTAAAATGTAGTGTATGATGTTCGTTGTGTTGCATAAATCAAAACCAAATAAATATTTCGGGTTGGGTAAACTTTTTTTCGGGAAATTTCAGAATGCCTTGATATTACTAAGGCTGGATATAATTATGATTACATTTTATTATAATGCATTATAATCCTAAAATTACCATTAGATATGGCCTGGGCGTAATTTTTGGCTCTTCGACTCCCCGCATCCGAATAAGTAGCCATGGACTGTCCTTTTCCCAAACCCGTTGGGTAGGTCATAACGCGACCTGTGGTTTCCATGAACTTACCAGATGCCGCAAGTCCGACTCTGTGTCCAGTAGTCGACACTAATTAACTTGACTCAGTTATCAGCTCGATAGTATCGCGGAAGACGCGGTGCTTCATCTTATGCGAATCTCTCTCTAAACTTCACCCCGGGTAAAAAAAAATGCAAAGGTATCGCGAGTAGTGTTCGGCACACTGAGCATTCTTAATTGTCCAACTCTCACGAAATTGCAGGCTAGAGTTATGTATCAAATGCCGCAACACCCTGCTTGGACCTTGCGATGTACTGTACACGAAAGTTGGAAGAGGCCATACCATTTAATTTGTCCCACAACAAATGCTCCTGATGATGATGTATAGTACAAGTCCAGTTTGGAAATCACCAAGAAGTACCCACAACATCTCTGGCGCCTATCACATCCTACGCCGAAACTCTCATTATTTGAATCTGATATCTCTCCTTCGTACGGGCGTTTAAGCCCCCATGCCAGATGCGAAAGGTCTGAGAAAGGTAAGCTCTGTACCATTTGCGAGCTTGAAAGTGTATATTCTTTCTCCGGGTACGAGGATGTTTTATCAGAGAAACATTCTGCACATGCTAGGTTGGACCTCAGTAACGAATATTTGGCCTTCGTTGGAAATTGTGCCTTCGAAAACCTCTGTTAGAAGGTATCGATGGACTTGAAATATGAATTCACCATCGCCAAAAAGGATGCGCTCAATCTGGGTCACTGACGGCAGCAAGGGTTCGGCCTGCAACAAGCGTGAAATTTGGAAATGAACTCCTCATCCCAATCTGTCGGAGATGGGGTAGTTTTCGCCGCAATGAAAGGGTCGATTAAGCGTTCCACAATTTGAGAAGCCGTTGGACGCATCTCGGCTTTTTCTTCCCAGTAGTTTTCCACCAGACCCCAAACAATGTCAAGCCCCCTTGTGCCCTACAACGACATTGGTCGCGATGGGTGTTTCCCCTCGAGAACTTTGAACATGACAGTCATGTCTGGTAAAACGGAACCTTTTCTGCCATTATCTCCGAAATAATATTATACCAAGATTCGCAGGAAAGAACAGACAGACAACATCTGAGCCGAAATGATTTTGGCTTTCTCCTCGGAATAATTCGGGTGCTTGATAGCATGCTGTCCCTACTCGTGCATCTGCCGTTGAATGGGTGAATTGCATAGTCATGGCCTAAATCAGCTATACAGGCCCTGCCCGTGGGCGTTACAAGGATATTAAGCTATGCATGCGATCAGCCAAAATTAATCACACAAACGTGGATCGCCATACTCCTTTCAAATCTCCGTGTACCACGTCTTTTTCGTGCAGGTATTGTAGCGCCAAGGCTATGTCCAAAATCTAACATAGATGATTAACCAAGAATTTCAGGGTCAGAATATGTCCTTACAAGCGAGAGACGGTCTGTGTTAGTTCGGTTATTATTTGCTCGAAATTTCGTGATGCGCCTATTTTTCACCCACGGGGAGGCAAGACACAGCATTTCCCCCATGTGGTATAAATGGGGGGGGGGGGGGGGGGAAGAACCCTTGGGAGACACAGCTGGCACCAAATGAGAGCTTCTCGACCGAATTCCTGAAAGATATATATCAAAACTATGTCAAAGAAACTTGGCAAAAAAATTTGAGTACGGCCTGAACATCCGAATTATTTGTCCTGTGGTGCGATCTGAGGATGTACAGCGGTGTTAGAAGAGGCTGTCGATGCGACCTCCTCAAAATCCGATGAATCTAATAGCGATGTGGCAGGCGTGCTGGGATCTCGAGGAGACGTCCTGGAGGTGATATGTGCTATGAAGACATGCAGCGATGTTTGAAGAAGCTGTGTTGTTGTGCGAAGCCTGCCGTCTCGCCCGGGGTGTATGCATAAAAACCCGCTTAGACCGTTCAATGCGCGCCCTTATACGGACGGTGTGTGTGGATTCACTAACTTGGCACCAAATTCCTTTCTCGAAAGATCGAAAGAGGTCGCGCTTGGTGAATTGGGAGTTCGACTCACCACTCAGCTTTCTCTTCGCGTTTCCGGATTCGAGCTACACCAGCAGATCTCAAATTTCCTCCAAAGTCGATCCACTCGTCGCCCTGACTTCGCAGTTCCAAGTGATTCTGAATACCGCGGTCGATGCGGCATGAAAGACTATTACGCCAGCAATTGGAAGCTGTTCAACAGCGCCAATCAACACAATTCTAATTATGGGCAACGATTCCCAACAGATTTGGATGGCCAGAACGAGTCCAAACCAGTGATTTAAGGCAGTGGCCCACTGCCCCATTTTTTCCATTTTGGCAAAGTGCCAGAAGAAAAATTCGGCAGGTCCGGAAACCATCATGTAAATTCGCGGGAAAATTATCCATTCACTCATAGGATCTGTACCTTCCTTCGAGTGCCCATATATTTGTATCCACACCAATCCATCTGTCCTCACAAGGTCAAAACCGCTAAGGTGGCCCAGTACCCAGTCGCTGATAATAGCTGCATTAATGGGGATGGTTTTGAACAGAGATGGAAAATGTTAATTTCAAGGACGAGAAGAGAGCAAGAAAAGATGGAGATATACCTTCATGGGGCAATTGCACCGCCGACGAGGCATTTGCTTAAAGAACGGTTAATGTTCGCAGGCAGTGCATGTCAGCTATAAGCGCCCGCCACCACGTCTCTCTTCTCGCTCCCAGCAACTTTCGCAACAATCCAGCACTCCAGTTATGAAATGGCCACAAGCCAGGCACTCATCCCCTATGATTGTCATTCCAAGAATGCGGTCGCAAAGGTAGAACAAGATTCGCCTCCTGAATGGGTGCCGACGCTCTCCGTAATCCGTGGCCTGGTCGCACCCTGGACCAGGTTTACTCGGCCCTGGGGAAGGCTGTAGAGAAGCCGGCCAACCGAGTCGCATACTCCCCGGGTCTGGGGACTCACGTCCTCGCCAGGAAGCTCAACCATCGCCGATCACCAGTGTTCGTTACTGACCTTGATCCATACGCGCATATAACTCGGCTACGGGCCGGTAGTGGGACTCGAGTCTCGGCTAAGTGCCGTCATCGCAGGACTTCCTTCTTCTGTGGGCTGTCTACGTTTACCTACATACATTCAGTGTTGTCCTTAAGTTGAGTTAAGGCTTAATTACCCCTTAATATTAAGATTTGGCTTCAGGCTCTGTAAGAATCAGAATGGGTTACATTCACCCGTTCTTTAACCCAGAGAACGGGTGAAGACAATCCGGATACCAAGTGAATTTCACCCGGAGTGACTGCAAACGGGTGAAAGTTTCGGGTTACCATCGGGTGACAGAACGGGTTAAGAACGGGTGAAATTCCACCGCTATATTTCCGTTTTCACCCGTTGTTGGAGCTGTTCGTAGTGGACTATTGTAACCCATTTTGCGGTTGAATTCTGAAACCCGGTTATCGGGTTAAAATCGGGTTATTTTCCACCGTTTGGAGGGTCACTTTCGCCACTCATAGGATGGCAATTACATAATTTTTCTTCGCATCTTCTTCGTCAATGCCGCCCACCCGCGGCCCTCTGTGGGAGTTCTTTCACCGAGGAACAAAGCGCAACACAGCACATTTCAATAAGAATCACGATGATAGTCGTGTCGCAGACCTGATTGCAGTGCCGCGCTATGCTGATGCGATGGAGAGCGAAGGAGGGCTCAGACGATGATGACAGCCCCCGCAGGCGTCGATCGTTGGTCAATTCTGCACATTCCTGACACTAAGTTCATGCCAAATGGATGGTAGCTGCGCAGGATCTCTCGGAAGACGAGGATGGCGAAGAACTTCAACGGTTGGCAACCACGATGGGGCCATCAACTGCCAAATTTCTTCCTCGTACGTTGGCGAAACTCTTCGGCGGTCAAATCAAGCGCCCTCTCGAGGTGGCTCTGCGTCCTTTCATGAGGGAAACATTGCTCATGGAGTTGTTGGCTGCCGAGCACTCGGATGAAGAGTTAGATGACGGTGAACTGGAAGGATCTGGCGATGATTATGATGGCTGATTGTGCAGTAGCTACTTACGATCTGACGCAGAAAAAAATTGAGCACCTCTTAACTTAAGCCTTAATATGCCCTTAATATTAAGGCGTAATTAGGTGTTAAGGCCTTAACAAAAAAATTTACCCTTATTAACGCCTTGAGTGACAACACTGGTGGCTGCCGCGAACTCTCTAATCATACTGCAACATAATCTAATGATCTATAATCCCAGGGCTTAAAATTATGCTCAAGCCATATCTAATCGTAATTTTAGGATGATAATTGATTATATTTTAATATACTCATATTTTTATCCAGCCTTAAGGTAGACAGGCCGACATGTTCAGCGCCTGTTGTACGGAAACTGGCGAGACGCGCCACGTAGGTGGAACTTCTCTGAGCTAATTTGTGATTTGGGGGTCACTGAAATAACTATGAGATAATCAAATCGAATCTGTGCAAGCTCGGAACAAAGGAACGTGGTTGAGAAAATTATGACAAAAGCCGGTGATAGGCAAACAGGTGCAATCTGATTCGAGTCATCTGCTTAAAACACGAGATATACACTGAGTTCATCCCACGCTCCTTAACTGCCTTTCACACCTCATGTCTGCGTCTGCTGCGAAGGACTACTTCACCGCTATCTGGCTCCATCCGGTGCCCGCTCATCTGTCAACTCATGAATTTGCATTAAGGATGGAGGCGCGGGCTGATACTCTCCTTGCGCTTCCCGTCGCGCAGAACAACCTTCTCAAGTACGAGATTGTGCGTTGTATGGCTTATCCCTGTTGTTTCATATCTACAGCCTGGTGGGCGTGGAGCACAGATGGTTCCGAACGATCTGCTCGACAGCTACTTTCAGGCCCTGGGAGTTGCGCAACCGCAGCCCGTGGTCTTGGTGAAAGTACAGTGTGAGGTACAGTCCACCCACACCGGGATATCAATTTCTACGCTGATTGCACTTCGTCATTGCCAGACTAAGGAGCATTACGTCCAGGTGTGCTGCTCTTTCTTGGGCAGTATAATTCGGCGACGTGATACCCGGCCAGTTTCTCAGAGACGCGCAGGTGGCGCAACTGATCCCAGGAACAGAGGAATTTGCGGGTGCCTCCATGTTCTCGGTGCATGAGGCTACCAGGGTCGATCCGGGCACTGCTCTGGGCTCCGGCGCTTGGATAGGCATCTTCAAGTGCCCGCCTCATTTATCTGGCGCAGAACTGTATCAGGTGCTGGGGGATCTCGCGGATGGTCTCGCTGCACTGCCTATTATGCAGAGGAACCTTGTGAAACACACAATGGTGCGGCTGCCAGCTAACCTCAATTCCGGGACTGACATCGAATTGGAATCGAAATTTCAGCATATGCAAAACGACGCCCTGGAAATGAATGCGAAAGCGTTGGGCTTGCCTACGGTGGGGCCAGTCGTCGTTGCGATAGTTCAATCTGTAAGTCACATACAAAGAGCTTCCCAACATGACACGGACCACAATAATCCTAGAATTTCGATACCATGAACCAGGTATTTCCCCTTGGATGATTTTCTAGCATACATAATCAGTTGCTGTAGGTCTTCACGGACAGTGACGTTAAGCGACTTTTCGCCCAACTGGACCCAGCTTTCACTGGCAAACTCTCCAATCGTTTCGCTGCTGATATAATCACCAAATTTCACAAAGCCTAAAGAAACGGGACATTTTGCGTTATGAATTCCGAGTGTCTACTAAGAAGTTTTGAATTCCATTCCCATGACAATAGTGAGGAAATCAGTTCGTGCCGGAGGAGAGTAACAGAACGTCTGATTGCGGAGACCGCTCACAACTGGACATATTACGGAATATTTTTACCAAAGAAATAACCGCCAGCTTGCGGGCAGGAACCCGCCGAGATCCTTCACACTAGCTACCATACACCCATACACTGTCCCTCGAAAATTTGTCCTGTCAGCTCAAAACTTGTTGGTCTTTTCAACAGCTTTTGCCGAGAAGATGGAGCTCTCGAGGTGGATGCCCAAATCGCGCATTGCATCTGCCACGAGAGTTTGAATGCTGGGGTTCATCGCCAGCTGCACGTGTAGATCAGAGGGCAGCTACTGAGCTAGAGATGGAGGAACGGCACACCTCCAGCAGACGATCTTCGGTCTGAGTGCAAGATGACAATGAGATATTGTGTGGCTGTGCGCGAGGTCTCACCTCCATCTCAGTTTGAAATTCCCACCATCTTTAGTAGTGGGTCTTATACCGCCCTCCGAGTGTCTTGGCAGTGGCTGAGTCCCAGTCATCCAGCGCTCCATACATCATCCCACGGTTTTACACATGACATCAATCCCGGCCTTTCCCGATTGAAATCCCGGTTATCCCGACCAGCAAGTTTCTGGTCGGATGTTCTACCTGGCTTGAATGACTTTTTCCAATTTTGCTTGTGCGGTGAGGGTGGAGTCATAAGTGATATTTATTGGGTTTGGAAATAGAATGTTGTTCCTGAATGGAGTGAGTGTAGGGTCGCTCCAACAATAGATGAGTTGCGCAACAGCCACTGGAGCCACATGGTGGCTGATATGGTGTGCACAAACGAGTGGCTGGTGGCTCGAATGGCTGGATAAACAATCTTTTTTTTTTAGTGGAATTGAGTTATTTGCAAGTGGAGGAGATCGTCTATAGGCATCCAGTCCTTATGGTCACCGACTGGAGCCCAAAACACGGTACCCGAGATGAGTCGATATTCTGGCAAAGCTGAAGTAGTTCCAAGAGGCATGCATAGGCATGCATACATAGATAGCTTCACTGACCCTCCTTCTGGGACCAAATAACATCTGGCTTGGCCTTCGGTTCATCAGCCACTCGAGCCACTAGCTACTGAGTTGCGCACACCAAATCAGCCACCACGTGGCTCCAGTGGCTGTTGCGCAACTAATCTAATTTTCGTTTTTTTTTGCTTTGCCTCAAATTTCCTTGGAAAGATGTACTCACTGCAGATCCTATGCTCCTTCCATATGATCCTGAAGGTGAGTTGTACGCCATGGTCCTTGATGCTCTGAGCGCAAACGAGAAGTGTGCACGTGCCTTTATCAAGACGAACCTTCGTGTCCATTGTCTTGCATTGCTGAAGTGCATTCTTACAGAGCAAGATGTTATCCTTCCAGTCAATTGGGTCTACTAGCTATTGTGTTAGCAATGGCTGAGGTCGCATTATGCTCGCAAATTTTGAAAAGTTAGCAACCAAGGCCAAGTTACGCGTTATAGATGCCAATTTAGGCAACCTCAGTTGAACACTTTGCTTTGAAGGCATCCAAAATAGGAAAAACAAGACTTCTCAGCATCATCCCTCTTTGGTCTTTCGACATTGGCATTGAGCCGCTCTCAACTTTCGTGGATCTATGGTCTGAAAATTATATTTATAAACCACATTATCCTGTGTCCTGTTATCCGGGGCTCAATGTGAGCTGGTCGACGTGCAAGCGTTGACCGAGCGAAGTTTGAGCCGCTGTCTTGACTCCTCTGAAACTGAAGTAATCATTTCGCTGGAATCAGGATGGACCAAAAAAAGAATGGCACTCAGTATCCGGCATAGAGGTGCCAGGGGCGCCCAGAGGCCTTCATATACTTTGCGTAACTTTGGAATGCGAGACAACAGAATGAATAGGGAAATTAAATGGAAACACTATAACCAAAATATAACCCTATGACCTGCGATAGTGGGCTCTGCCGCGGCAGCGGGCCTACCTGTGATTATTACAACAAGCTGTCGATACGAAAGAAAAATAAGAGGGAGAGACCCAAATGTAGATAGGTACGAGTAAATGCATCAGAAGCGCGCTCGCGCGAGCAATCTCGCAGTACCGTTGCTCCTTCTTGCCGGTGTGCGCTCGTCGTCTGCACGCTGCTCCCTGAATTCCCGCCCGCAGCCAGGGAGAGCGCAAAGAGTTCTGTCGGACGCCGTGTGCATTGAATCACCGCGAGCGCTTCATCGCGCGACGTCCGCGCGGTCCGGGTGTGCGACGTGGGGGATCTGGAGTCACCGCCGCGGAGGTTGATGGGATATTTCGTGTTTGCGGCATGCGAGTGAGGGGAGGATGGAGCCCAGGATGCTCGCTGCGTCCTCAGCTGCCACATGTGTGATGGAAACGGCTGCCGCGAGTGGTGTGCAAGACGATGGCGCTAGCGATGCGGTCGAGCGCGCTCGTCAAGCTGCGAAGGCGGTCCTTCGCTCGCAACGGTCGCTGTGCGCGGGGCAGAAATGGCGGCGACATGAGGGACGAGGGATGTGTGCCGCGGGCGCCGCATATGGCGGGGATGCTGCGCGCCGTCCTTCGGGGGAGTCGGGAATCTGGGCGTCGATGATGGCTGAGATACAAGGGTCGCGGTGCGTGACGAAGGGGAGAAGGCGACGTGCCAAGCGCACGCATCGAGCAGCGACGACGAGACTGGAGCGGGGAGGAGACCAGCCGGGGCCGATCATGCACTTGATACACTTGATATTACGGGCCGTACATTCGGGGTGCACGGCGGACGTGAGCTTCGAGCGGCGGGGTCGCTTTGCGTAAGACATGGTTGCAGTCAGCGGGGAGGGAACAGACAGCGTAGATGGCGGGGAGGGCGAGTGCGGGTTATGGCGTGCATCGGGGTGTGCGTGTGGTACGGCATTAGGACGCGATGTTGCGGTCGGGCAGCGCGGTGTGGCATTGTGCGGTGGCGTGCGGCGTCTCACACGCGGTTTTCTCGCGCCGTAGGCAGTAGAAGGGAGTCAGTGACGATGCGTTCTTGCTGCTTGAGATACGAGCTAAGGCGCGCGCGAAAGAAATGGCTGACAAGGGTGTCAATATATGCACACAAGCGGAAAGCAATGGAGAAGAAGGTGGTAAGGAGGTAAGCAGAGAATGAAGCCGCGAAGGAAATCGGAAATGAAAGTGAGAAAAGAGGCGAGCGGCGAAAGAACCCCCGAATTCGACAATAACCCTAAAATCTATCATACAACGGGGAGGTGGTGGGTCGAGTAATGAACACAAGCGCGCCGCAGTCGCGCGCGAGGAGCTAGGTAAGAGGCTGGGTAGTGGACTGGTGGATTGCGGCATGCATTAGGCGGGCGCGGACATTGAGGTCGAGTTGCAACATGGTGGTGCGAGTCAAAAGAGCGACGTGGCGGCGTTGATCGGCGCGGCACGGGTAAGTGCGGCGCGGCCGGAGCGGACAGGAGCGCATCCAGGAAGGTCCTTCTTTGCACTGCCCCGTACGTACCCTTCAAGTGCTGCCGTTCGCTCACAAAAACGGTAAAGCTCGCCACACAGAGCCTGGAGAATTCTCGCGCGGACGGGATTAGCCGTACCAACGAGCTCAAATCTCAAGAAAGCTGAAAGTGAAAATCCTCAGCGCTGTATCGTATATGTCCAGTTTGTCTACGATCTCCGACTACGATTAAGCGTAAATAAGGTTTCCCTTAATCGTCGCTAAAAAGGTAACGTTAGGAAGTCGCAGATGAATCAACAATACCGAGACGTACAAACAATCACTGCAGCCCCTATCCGAGACCATGATCAGAGTTTGAATTTGGGAGACAGAGTGATAGGCTGCTTACTTTCCATCCGATAAACAATATTGATTGTTATTCTCATCGTATACCCGTCCATTCACCTTGTTTACAGCCGCGTCGCCACACCCGAGGAGCATGTTCCCGTACTTCACCACCTCGGAGGCCGGCACATCGTTCCGTGTTGTGTAGAAGCAGCCTACATGTAAGTATATCAGCTTCGTCATCGGTCGGCACTGCGGTACAGAATTACAGTTTCCGGGCCTGCCAGAAGAGACGCAGATGTTTTGTGGGATGCACGGTCAATTCGGGCTCAAATCGAAATGGTACACCGACGTACGAGCATATCGGATTGTAAGCCTTCTCGGCGAGGTTAACGGTACACGTCCTTGAGTAGTCCAAGGCCAAATTAGGGGCGGAAAGCATGGCCCGGCAGTCGGAGAGGCTAGAATAATGACTTTGAGATTGGTCAAACCATTTAGATGTCGTTGCTCTACACTGCGTCGCCCGCTGTCCCACACGTGGGCTGGTTCGGTAGTCCTTGTCTCGCGCTCAAGTTGCCGGTACCATTCGTGGGTACAGCCACAGTGAAAGTGACTCCGAGGGCGCACAGGGAGGTCAGAAGAAGAGTAATTTGCATCGTGGGAGCCGAAGGTGTCAAGATTGTTCGTCAGAAGAGGTGATTTGCCTCGCAGAGGATGAGTTGAGGATGATGAAATGACCAGCACTTGGAGCTTCTGGACAATCCCCCGCGCTATTTATCTGTCGCCACCAATTACTAAGTTTTGTACCAGGGAGAGAGTCATGATCTGTGCAGTGTCCATAGAGATGACGAGTTCCCTATCAATTCGAGAAGATGAGGGAAAATATATTGACGACTCCACTGAATCGTGTCCTGTAGCTTTGGAGACGTATGGTTGCTGAAATTTAAGGCCGTGCCCATCACCAAGGTTATGTGCGGTTCAAGTGCGAGCTAGAAAAGCACATCTAATTCAGGTTCACTAATATTAGCTCACAGAATTTGAACCCAAAGATTTGAACGCTGACTGAGTATTTTTCGCTGCTGGCCATGAGCTCAGAGAATTTCGTTGAAATCGTCCTGGTTTATTGGTGACCCCTGCCCAGTGTATTTGCATCGCACGTGGTGGATCGTGCGACAGAGGGTTCGGCCCTGTTCAACACCGGCCGTTAGAGGTGTAGCCCTTACATCCTGTATGTTGCTGTGTCAAATCCATTGAATTTTATAAATAAAAGGAGACGTGATGGGGTACGCGTTTTCTTCTTTTTTATCCCAGCCGGCAGGCAATCAAATTTTAGTTTAGTTGAGTTCAATCTGATTTGTGCAGTGCCCATAGAGATGACGAGATCCCGATCAATTCGAGAAGATGAGTGAAAATATATTGGCGACTCCACTGAATCGTGTGCTGGAGCTTTGGAGATGTATGGCTGCTGAAATTTAAGGCCGTGCCATCACCAAGGTTATGTGCGGTTCAAGTTTCAGGGTTCGAGCCAGCAAAGCACAACTAATTCAGGTTCACTAATATTAGTTCGCAGAATTTGAACCAAAAGATTCGAACGCTGAGAGTATTTTCGCTGCTGACCGTGAGCTCAGAGAATTCGTTGGAATCGTCCTGGTTTATTGGTGACCCGCTGCCGAGTGTATTTGCATCGCACTGGTTGATTGTGCGACAGAGGGTTCGGCCCTGTTCAAAACCGGCCGTTACCGCACAGGCAAGGTGTGCCCTTACATCCTGCATGTTGCCATGTCAAATCCCAGCCGGCAAGCAATCAGATTTTATTTTAGTTCAGTTCAATTCGCGGCCATTGTTACCGCTGTAACTTACCCCAGTATGGTACGACTGGTTCCGAGAGTTTTTGTGTTGTAACTGGCCGTCAAGATGGTTTTGGGTGGCTGTCCGGCTCGTACCCATAAAAGGCCCAACTTCGACGATATTGCGATAAGCCAAGTGCCGGACACTCAGCTTCACCAAACTACCAGTGCAGTGCACACGAAGCAACTCTCCGATTTTAACTTCCTCTCCTCTCTGCTACATCTCCACGCTCACGACAAGACCATGCCTTCCACCTTTTTCAAAACCATCGCCCTATTGAGTCTCCTGGCTCCGTTCGCGACAGTGATGGCCGCCGACGACCAACTGCAGCCAACCTGCGGTGTAGCCGGGGATGCTATACTGAGTGATTGTCAGAATCTCGTCAATTCTGGGTGGAACAACTTTGACTATTCGTAAGCTTTTCCCCGTGCGCGAATTTTCCCATGAGACTTACTTCTCCTAGACGGACTTGCCACTTCCGAAACACCGCCGGTCTGAATATTGGCCAAGCCTGGAACCCAATCTGCAGCCCTGGGAACTGTGAGTCGTCGTTATATTACGATGCGATACTTCTGGCTCTGATCGCCCGTTCCAGGCTGTATCTACGTCGCGAACGATGGTTATAAATCCAATCCTGACGCACTGAAGGCTGCCGTTCAAAAGATTCTGGGTTGCCAGGATGCGGCCAAGAACAAGGTCAACGGTGCCATGCCTGCGGCAGTTGGCCAGGCGTTCTCTGTGTGCGTCAGCGACGGCAAGGGGTGGTATGTCTTGTGGTCCTCTTATTGATCCCTCACGAGTTTCATTTTTTTTCCAGTGGCGACTGCTTCGACGCGTGGAAGACCCACATGGCGGTGAGGTAGCAGGTATCTATGCGCCCGATCTTCCGATTGAGCGTCGCGTCCATATTCGGGGCCAGACCATCCCCCGAAATGTGACGCGGTTGATTGAGGATTTAGTCAGTAGCCTAGGCCTCGACTACACTCGGACTGTTTGTAGTGCACAACTGAAGCCGAAGTAATATGACCATTTAGGATAGATGCCGGCTTGGTGCTATGTCCTGGCGCCTATTTGAAAAGAAGTTTTTCAAATAACTGAAGTAGCCCGCTGCGCGGCAAAGCCCGCTATCTATCTTGTGCGTTCAGGTTGGATTGCGTATTACATATGAACATAAAAGATGATTATCTGAGAGAATTAATATACGCTTGTGCGTATGAGACTATGAGTAGTACGGGTGCCTGTGCGAAACTCTGTACAGAACTGATCTAAATCAGACAAGGTGCAAAATCAAATAGAGAAGGCTTACAAACAACGGATATGGTATAAGTTGGGAAGAACTCGCTTCGGGTGTTTTGTGAATTCGCGAATAATGGTTGGTTCGACAGGCAACCGATTTCACTGGCAGAACCATGAGATTTTGGACTGAGACCGAAAGATCTGCAGATGAACCATTAATTGAGACAGAAAACGATCACAACAGAGAACTCCTTGTCAGAAGGCGGAAGCATCACAAGACAAGTTGATTCAGGGCCTGAAGCGCAACGTTGCTGAGGTGTATGTTCCCCCAGCCAACACCCCACAATTCCGTGTACAGGAATCAAGTGTAGGGAGCATGAGATGCTAAGCAAGATGGAATTTTTTTGACCGCAGGTGCGGAGGGTACGTGAAAGCAATGAGAGATGATCGCATCTGCACGGGGCTTCAGATCAAGTATAAAATTGAGCGATAACGCGGGACGCACCAGCATGCTTCTCGAGAAAAAATAGGACTTTTCAATGAGTGGAAGAGGATGTAGCTGGTAGGATGGGCGCCTTTTTCGTCACTTCGTTACTTCGCTTAGGTTTGCGAAACTTTATGATGTGACTTTCTATGAAAGTTCGTGAGTTAGTATCCCGGACTCCTCGGCACATCACGGAGCGATAGGTATCCGCTTGCCGAGATTGGCCGGTTAGGTTCGGGTTAGCTGGCTAGAGGTTGGAGGTTAGCGGTTCGGGTTAGCTGGTTACACTTAGAGGTTAGTGGTTAGAGATTAGAGGTTAAGGGTTGGATTTAGTGGCTAGTGTTAGGTCAAGGTATCTATATGAAACACACGGGGGAGGAAGAAATGATGGCCTCATTGATGCGTGTGATTTGTGTGAGTTATACATCTCACGTTCTTAGAAACTCACCAAAGTGAGAACTTTCCATCAAACGAAACTTCGTAAACTTAAGCGAACTAACGAAGTGACGAAGGTGGGTACGACTCCACTCGCCTAAGACGATGGAACTGGTCCCGACGGCCGTCATATTGATGAGCTGCAATTAGAGGTCGGCAACCCTGCCGGAAATCATACAGACTACTCCCGATGTTCTCCCGCACCATCATCGCTATCGCGTGCAGACGCACCCGTATCCGTCGTGGTATCACTGGCACGGTGGCCGAGTTGATTATTAGGCGGCTCGTTATCTTCCTCGTCCCACGTCAGTCCTTCCATTCAAATATCGAGGCACATGCTCCGAATTGCGACTTGCGTCGCTCTCTCCTCAATCTCCCACATTACACCAAAAGATGAGCAGAATGTCCACCGACAACGCGGTTATCCTGGTTCCCAAGGAGCAGCCACCTGCTGTACACCCTGAGCCAGGCACCGAGGTCGCCATTCCTGAGCAGGAGGACGCTGAGCTGTACCCGCCCCCGACCAAAGAAGAAGCTGCCACGCTGCGGAAGGTGGTTGGGCCGATCCCCTGGATCGCCTATTTCCTCTGCACCGCCGAGTTGGCTGAGCGTGCCTCGTACTACGCTACCACCGGTGTTATAAGCAACTTCATCGAATTCCCGCTCCCGCCGGGCAGTAGCTCAGGAAAGGCGCCCGGCCGCAACCAGCACGCTGGAGCTCTGGGGAAGGGGCTGATATATGCGAGCGGTGTGGTCAGTTGATTGCATGCAATCCCGTCGCAAACTGCTGACATGAACACCGAAACAGACAACCGCCTTCACCTTCGTCGCCTATGTCGTCCCCATTTTTGGTGGGTGGATCGCCGACACACGGTTGGGTCGCTATCGGACCATCATCTACGGAATTCTCGTCGGATTCGTCGGCCACGCCATTATGACGGGCGGTGCGGCGCCGTCGGTGCTCAAGGCGGGTAAAGGCGTGGCTCCTTTCCACATTGGCTACTGGATTCTCGCAATAGGTACCGTCGTCCTTTTTCCGTCAAGATTCCCGAGACTAACGATGCAACCCTACCAGGCGCTGGCATCTTCAAGCCCAACGTGGCTCCCACCGTGCTCGACCAATACACCCATCAGAAGCCGTATGTCACGACGACCAAGAAAGGCGAACGCGTGATCGTCGACCCCCAGATGACCATCCAGCGCATCATGACTATCTATTACGGCTTCATCAACATTGGCGCCTTCTACGCTATCGCCTCGACCTACGCCGAGAAGTTCGTTGGCTTCTGGCTGGCCTTCCTGCTTCCGACCATCATCTACTTTGTCGTGCCCATCATCTTCTTAGGTCTGCGGAAGAGGATGGTGCGGAAGCCTCCCCAGGGCTCCGAGCTGACCACCTTCTTCAAAGTCATGTGGCTCGCCCTCAAGAAGAACAAGTTCAACCCGTGGGCCAAGGATTTCTGGGGCAAGGTCCGTCCTGCCCGACTGGCTGCCGAAGGGCTCCCTGTCAACCACTCGGATAAGCTGGTTTCGGACATCAAGCGTACCCTGACCGCCTGCGCCATCTTCCTCTACATCCCGCTCTACCAGCTCAATGACGGCGGCATTGGGCCCCTGGGCTCCAATCAGGGCGCCGCCATGATCAGCAACGGTGCCCCCAACGATCTGCTCAACAACTTCAACCCACTCACCATCATTGTCTTCACACCCATCGTCGCGTACGTTGTCTACCCCGGCCTCGAGAAGCTGGGCATCAAGTGCGGGCCGATCCGCCGCATGACCTTTGGTATGTTCCTCTGCGCGGTGGGCGGCGTTGCCGGGGGCATCGTCCAGCTGTACGTGTACCGCACCAGCCCGTGCGGGTACCAGGCCTCGACGTGCGTCGACGCGGACGGTAACGCGCTCGTGTCGAAGATCTCCATCTGGGTTCAGCTCGTCAACGTTGTCATAACGGCCATCTCAGAGCTGTTCGTCAATGTCACCTCGTACGAGATGGCGTATGCGCGCGCACCGCCGAACATGAAAGCCGCGGTGTTCTCTATATGTCTGTTCATGAGCGCGCTGTCCTCGGCCCTGGGGGAGATTATTACGCCATTTACGGCGGACCCGACGCTGGTGGTAAGTTCATTTTTCTTTCTCTTCCTTTGCCGATATGACGCTGACGTGCACCTTCACTAACAGTGGGTCTACATCGGCCCGGCTATCGCCCTGTTCGTCCAGACCACCATCTTCTGGATTCTGTACCGGAACGTCGACGAGGAGAAGTTTATGACATACGAGGATGACGATGTCGAAGAGGTTCATGTGCATCACGATGCGGTGGAGGAGAAGAACTCGTCTTCTGAGCATGAGAAGTCGATGGAACCTTGAGCATATAGGTGGGAATAAATCAACACCTATGCATTACTTGTAGGAGGTCGCCAACTAATTAGTTAGCGAGCTTAATGTTCTCGATGCCTGTGACGATACGTAGTGGTTATTGATTTCTTTCTGATACAGATGCTTAGGTTCATAAGGAACAAGTGAAGAAGTCCAGTCAACAACTCATTGAGTACTCGCCACCTGGGAGCTACGCGTTTCCAGCCCAGAGGGGAACAAGAAAGCTCAAGAAAATCTTGGTGAGAGTGACGATCAAGCTTAAGATCTGGTCCACACGCCGTAATTTTTAATTCCCTAGCCCCAAGTCCATCTACACCGGCGGACACCAATAATCAATCCAACGAGGAACAAATAAAGGTTGCCAGTGAATACCGAATGGTTTTCGACGCGTCCAACGCGGATGCTTGAGAAGGATTGCGTGGTGCCTATCAAGTGCGCTAGCGCCAGAACTTGAGGGTCAGGAAGGAAATAACTAGTAACGGCATACGAGCCGACTATTTCCTTGCTATTTCCAGCCCAAATAAAAGCCGAAAACCATTGAGCCAAAACCCTGCCGCGACGGATGATGGTGGGAGGAAGTAAAGGGAGATCAAAAACACCGCCATCGGTTCGGGCTGGAAATGCTGTGCGACTGCCGCGCACTGACGGTGGCTGCATTACTGCCACGGCAAAAGGGTAAAGTGCTGCGCCGCTTCTAGCTCTTTACGCACCACATTTCTAACCTCGAACTAACTTCTAGCAAGGTTTACTAGTGTCCATACATCATCCAGACATCCCAAACCTATCTCAAACATCAGGTGGTCAAAACCCAAGAAAGTGTCCCAATTTTCGACTAGATTCTGGTTACCCGACCAGTTTCACGTCCGAAAAATCGAACAGATACCTCAATCTCATTCATTTTTCGATGAAAACGCAATCCAACTGCGCAATGAGGCAGAACCATCGGAATATGGCTTGCAGTCCCGAATTTAGATACCCTTGGGTAGTGCTCGGTGCTCCCAACATTCCTTCAGGTTGTGGGTCAGTTCGCTGGTGCCTTGACAGATTCGTGAACCTTTCGTTGCATTCTGAAGAGAGATAAGTTTGCAACTACCATGGTTCAAAAATAATTTCAGGAAGGATCCAGGGCCCGCAATTCCAGATATCGGTTTTTCCAATAGATGACTTAGGACCAAATTTGGAGTTTCTTGTGTTCGAATAAAAGATCTACCAAAATCCACCTCTTTAGCTCAAGAAATCGCAATTGAATACGAACATTGAACTCACGCGAGCGGGAAAAACATCCCATGATTATAGTAGATGGTTGAAGTCCGCGAGTGGTTCTGGAAGGAAGTGTCGAGTCCCCTGGGTGTCATCCTTCACAAAAGGACCCGGTGAGATCAATTACCATGATTTGCGAGTTTAAGATAAACTCGATCCATCTCAAGAGATTTCTGGCACTACAAGTGTGAATGCCAATGAACAAATATTTTGTACTCCATCAAGCTTTACCAGCGTCAGTGAGTGTTGCATTTTGAGATAAATGGGGATGAAAATAATTGAGGCTCAAAATGTAGAGTTGATTTAAGGCACCACTGTGGGCACCGCGACACAAATACTGGGACGCGCAACGGAGCGTCTGTATGACGGGCAATATTGGGAACCAACTAATCAATTCATCACAGGAATTAGGAAGCAGGTCAGTGCTGCCCAGGGTCTCAATCTTAACAAACAGGAGATAGCCGTCTTTCGAACGTGAAATATTGACCCCCAACATGTCATGACGCAGATATTTCACCATTTTTCAAGGTCCGACATTCTTGCCTGGTTGTCCAGTTCAATCTGGGCTTGGCAAAACTAATCACCTGGCCAGTAACGTCTATAACGAGTGGAAACACACGAGACTGGGGAAACCCCTCTCACTGCCACGGCAGGGCCAGATATAATTTCTGCGGCTCCGGACTCAGATTCGGCACGATTAGATCTGACATATTTTCGAGACGAAGACTCTTTGACCAGTGGTGTTGCCTCACTGCCGGTCGCGTACCGCGGTATGTGCAGGAATCCCTTCTCCGGGTTACTAGCTTCAGGCCACAAAAAATGTCTACAATTATCACCGCTGGAATGCCCTGAACCTATGTCGCAGGAATCTTAATCCGGCATTTACCACCGCATATTTGCATTAATTAAATAAAAGGGCCCCTGTAATACTACGGATTAGACATATTTTTCTCACATGCTGCATTGTTTAGAGCGGCGGTGGCCGCACACTCCTCCTTCCACAAGAATTCAACCTAACAAACAAGTGTTTTTCGATATTCAATACGTGCGCAATTCTGAAGAGCCGCCATCTGGAATTCAACCACACACAATTTAGACAGTCAATAACTCGGACATCGCTGCAACCGAGGTTCTGTAACTGTGGCCTGGTAAAGTTGATTCTAAGGTATTAATCCATTTTAAGTACTGCTGGATGATGGATTGAGACCGCTGCGGTGCAGCAACTCCATGCCCTAGTACAATCGATTCTGCTCCTGAAATCTGGGCTATCAGAAACAACCTTCATTACCCACGTCATGGGGCTGGGTGGAAATGCCGCTGGTGGACTGACTGCGGTGACACAGCTCCACATTTCTATTTTTTTCTGGTGCGTGACCATAGAGTGAGGCGGCAAACCGGCTCCGGAAACTGAACTGAGTTCTCCCAGTTTGAAGATTTCAAACGATGTCTCAGGTCCCAATCTTGAGAGACCATTGAGGGTCAACATGCCGCTCATCATTAAAAAGTCTTCCCCGAATTCGTTTGTAGAATTCTCTGAACTGAATAGCACAAAGCAATGTTGACACAGATAAATTTGAAGGCAAGTAGAACATCACCTCAAAAAACAGTGTGTAAGTTGAACATCATCTCTCTGGAATCAAATGCACGGGATTTAGCTCAGTACCAGGAATATACCCACTGGGTCAATTATTTTTCAGCCCATTAATCCACTAAAGGACCCAATTACTCTATGCATCGAGTCTCAGGTGGACACTACTGCGGGTCAGAGGCTCCTGCGATCTGGGCGAATGAGCTTTTTCACTAACGATTGCTTTCTGCTCTTGGATTTGGATTTTGTTTCTTTCTCTCGGAATTCAATGGTATGAGTATTTCTGGTTGACCCGGCTTGAACCATGCTCTCGCAGCCATCATTTCATGCTTTAGTCATGTTTTGCTTTACAGAGGAATTCCTGGAGGTCGATTCCATAGGATGTCACTTGGGATAGATAGGTTGCGCAAACGCCGCATGAGCCACATGCGGCAATTTGTGCATTGCGCAATGCCGCGGCTTTTTCTTCCCTGTTCTTGATTATTGTCTTTCGTAGTACCATTCAATGCCTCCGAAATCCCATATTCCACTCTCGAGAGTGTCACGGCGGCGATCAAAAAATATTACCTGGGTGAAATGGCCCTAGAACTCTTTTGTACGATTTACGGGCCAAATATAACCTCCGATAAGATAACAGTGATAGCCCGAATTTTATCTGTCAAATTTTCCCAGGTAATAGGCTGGATTTTACCACGAGGTAAAGACGTGTAACAGCCAAGTTTTTTCCGTGAGAATGTCTGGCGAAAATAGCCAGGTTTTCTCCTCAGGTAAAAGTCTGGCTGTTACTTTTTCTCTGTTCTTCCTTTGTTCGGTAAAAGCCTGAATTTTACGGCGACAAAGAACCTGGCTGTTTCCGCCGGACATTCTCACGGAAAAAGCTTGGCTGTTACCCGTCTTTATCTCATGGTAAAATCCAGCCTTTTACTCAGGGAACTTTGACAGATAAAATTCAGGCTGTTGCTGTTATCTTATCTAAGGTAATATTCAGCCTGTAACTTGTACATAACAGTTCTAGGGCCACTTTCCTGGGGTAATTTTATTTGATCGCCGCAGTGTGTTATGTTTTGCATGTGCACCTGTGGGAGGCCGCATTTTTCAAGCTTCACGAAGGCATCACTCACTTTCCCCATACTTTCACGTCTGCCACGCAGCAGAGGAAATACCACAGATCTTACCTCTCCCTACAGCACCTCTCCTTCGCCTCAGGTAAGCTTACAATAAAATAATTAATTGCTACCTCTCAGATTTCAATTTTGCCGTGCGGCTTTGCACAATGCACAAATGCCGCATGCGGCTCGTGCGGCTTTTGCGCAACCTATCTATTATGGGGACATTGAATCCCAGCGAAACAGGCTTTGGAACTTAGAATGACAGATTATCTGCTTGTATGACCACTCTGAGTCCGTCGAGACAGTGTTTACAGTACATAGATTAGTGACCCACTAGTAGTTAGCCCGTGCTTCGCTACGGACTCTGGAACGAAACCATCTTCCGATAGCTAAAGAGATACTACAAACACCATTGTTGTTCAATTCATTAGACAGGTTGCGCACGAGCCATTGGAGCCACCCAGTGGCTCTCGGACCGTGCGCAAACGGGTGGCCCCACCGCCAAAATATGACGTGAATGGCTGTGAGTGGCTTGTTGGAGCCACTCACCTACTATTTTTGCGCACGGTCCGAGAGCCACTGGGTGGCTCCAATGGCTCGTGCGCAACCTGTCTATTGTCAATAAATACTGAAGACGCTATGTTCTCAGCATCGAGGATGGCCTGGCAAGGCACTACGCTTCGGCTTTGGCAGGCCACGTCCCTGTGAGGTGCATGTCAACTAAATTGAACCAGGATTAAGATTTACAGACGATTTTGGGCGCAGTAGAACCCCGTGCGTGGCCGAAGGTCAAAACATTGTCTTTACATGCTGCCACAGCCCTGCGTCACCCATCGAGGTTCCCCGGGCTCTCCGCCCTCGCAAAACAGATATAAATCGTATAGACACGACTCATGCCACATGAATACATGGATTTCTGCGATGTTTGTCTGTACCGCGAGAACGAAAAGGTGGAACAAACACTTATGCACGAGCCGCCACATCGTGGTGGGTAAAACGAAGTAGATACATATATGATATACATGTGCGCAGGTGGGTACCAAATTTAACGAGACGAGGAGATGGGCTCATGTCGGGCTTGGTCACGAAAATGAAGGATTCACTGCCACACCCCGAGTGGGAGACGGACGACGGGGCGCCGCTCGGCGGTAAGCATCTCGCTCATCCCGGCGTAGTACGCGAAGAGCGCTGTGATGATGCCGAATACTCCACCTGCCTTGGTCACCCTGCACCAGCGGGATGTCAGTTGTCATATATATCAAGAATAATAAGGGAGGATGACAAAATGAGGGAGGAGGATTCTGAAGAGCGTAAGGAAATATTTACATGAGGCTTTGCGTGAACTCCGCGGCGGCGAGGCACGCGAAGGTGGCGGACGCGGACGTGAGGACCGCTGTGTAGACGATGCTCTGGCGTATGACGGCGAGTCTGTGGGTTGATTCCTGTCAGCGCCTTCGGCAGATTAAGGATAGGGCGAACGCACAGGAAGAAGAGTGTCACCATTACCCAGGGAACGAGGTAGATGCCTAGCGCGTTCGCAAACTCAGTCGGGTCATTGTAGGCGGCCATGATGCCAGAGGAGGGAATGAATATCGTCCCGTAGGACATCCAGAAGGCGCCGTAGGAGGAGAACACTGATCTACCATGAGATGGGTGGGTGTGATTAAGCGAAGTAGGGATATCCACCAGTCGCGCCGAAAACATTACCGCGTGCAAACTGCCACATTCCCGCCGTGAACTGTGCCAGCCCGCCCGCGAAGATGGCCATCCCGACAGCGGCGTTGGGGTGTGTGATGCCGCGCGCCTGTACGTTGAACATCGAAAGAATGAATGTCGTCGACGCAAATGAAAACAGTCCCCTGGTAGAGGGTTAGAAGGGTAGTCTACGAAGGCAAGGGGAGGGAATGAGCATGCACATGGGCGCTGGATTGCCTATTCCTGAAGGATGTGCGGGGCCCTCCGAGGTAGATATGATTTCAGGGCCCGGCTCTACATGGGGGCTGTAGTGTTCGTGCGTGGAGACACCGCCCTTGTCGGAGACAATGGGGGCGGCCATTGGGGGTTATGAGAGGCTGCAGTTGATTCCATGAAAGTTCCAATGCCTTATATTACCCCGCAGTGTGTGTGAACTAGCAGTCAGTATCTGGCTCGAGAGAAGGATAAAGGTTAAAACAAAAGGCTATCATGTGCAATGGGACAGCATGGCAAGATATTGAACAAGGCGGAGATTACCTTGGGATTATTTTTTTTAACTCAGTGTGGAAGAGTACGAAAGACTATATTTTCACCCGTCCTAGACCTCGAGGACGAAAAAAAGAAGCACACAATGAGGCATGTATATATACATGAGAGCACTTTACCCGTTCTGGATGTGTCGCCTTCCTGGCTCGTTCTTTGGAAGACCGTTCTTCCGTTTTCAGGCTTCGATTCGCAAGGAGGGGATCACTTGCTCCGGAGGGTCAGGGATGATTTACCTATCGGATTATCACGTATCCGGGTCGAGCCTCAAGGCCATTTGCAGCCGATGCCAACTGCGCACGAGCTGCGCAGACACTGCAGTGCCGGATTTGATGGTTGCCTCGCGGCATGGTCGGACTGTGGGAGACCGACGCACCATGAAATGTAGCCGATAGCTCTGCAGGCATTCTAGTTCGTCTTGAAATATGACTATATTAACGCTGCTTCTCCAGTTGAAGGCATCGAAACACTGCCGCGCACATCTCCCCTCTTGCCAAAATGACCATCTATCTACCTGAGCGGTTTGCATCCGATTCTGGACGTACCGTCGCTGTCCTCAAAATCCCATCGCGACCGACAGAATAACCCTTGATCTCCGCAACCTATCGGCTTGACTGCGTCCGTAGCAAGCGTCCGTTACCTATCGGCTCCAAGTGCCTACAGCCTGCCAAGGTTCACTTATAAGCGCTAGAGTTGGCCGTGAAGAATTATACTCTTCAATTCCTGTCTTCTTCTCTTTTAATGCTTCCTAAACCTTTCATCTTCCGCAATCCGTTATCCCACAAGGGCCTGCTCCCACTTATTTTGTTTATTTCTACTGCAACCGCTTCTGCTATCCCGCGCGCGGATCGCACGAACCAAACGATTCGCTGGGTCGACTGCCACGACAAAGTCCCCGACGCGATCGCCCCCGAATCCATCCCCCCCACCTATAATGTGACTGGAGGAACCATCACTGGCCCTCTGCCTGCGAACCTATTCTGCGGGGAGATGGATGTCCCGATGGATTACACCAAGCCGTTCGACGCTGTCACCAATAACATCACAATTGGCTTCGCGATGAACCGTCCCCAGAAACGTGCCCAGGGCCTGATTCTCCAGTTTGTTTTCGTCTCTTGCTTTCGAAAACGGCTACTGATGATCATGCCCAGCCATGCCGGAGGTCCAGGAGAAAATGCAGCGGCCCAGGCTTGGGCAAATGCGTTCAATCTGTCCTACGCTTTCGTAGGATTAGAGGATTTTGATTTTCTCGGTGGGGCTCCAGAGATATTTTCTACGTGTAACTAAAAATACATGTGCAGCGATAAACTGCCGTGGACTTCAATTTTCCAATCCCCTCAATATCTCTTCCGGTGTTTTCTTCAACAACCTATCCTTCGCTTTGTCAGTTGTTGTCTGCATCTCGAGCTACTCAGTATTAACCGTCTTGGCAGCCCGTCGACGCAGGATGAATTCGACCAGTATCAAGCGGCGATGACAAACTTTTATAATGCGGCCACAAGAGACACGACTCCTCCCGGAATCATGGAACATCTTGGCGCCGTCGAGCTCATCCAGGATTGGGATTCCATGCGGGCCGCCTTGGGATATGAAAAGGTCAGCTTCGGCGGAGTTTCATAGTGAGTGCTTTCTATCAGAGAAATTCCAGCATAGACTAATTCCGCCTATCAGTGGGACATTTGTCGGCATGGCCTATGCAGCGCGCTACCCCGAGCGTGTCGACCGCTTTGTTCTTGACGCAGCAATTCCGCACGGCATGGTATCAGGTTTACTTTCGTCTCACTGACCGCATACTGAAAGAGACACCCAGCCCTACCAGGATATGGTCACAAGTCAAGTTGCGGCGGCGAACCGTTTGGTTCAGCGTTCAGACGCCTTTTGTCTCACTGATACTACCTGCCCTTTCTACGGCCAAGGCAATGGCAGTGTCGTCAAGGTGTGTACATGTATTTTCCACTAAGAACATCTCTAACATTGTACAATAGGCCTGGGACACCGTTCTCGCGCAAGCGATCCAGTCGCCGATCCCCGCCCGCAGCTGCGGCCCCGGCACAGGCTGTAACTCCCCAGTGACAGCGACAGACTTGCGTCAGGGTGTCCCCTTCTGGCTGCGAGCAAATCCCGACTTTCCGCTATTTAATCAAGCTTTGAATGCGTCGCTTCATGGGGACGCCAGCCTTTTCGCATACAGGCCTCTCGCTGACATCCGAGAGTCCGTCGTGTCACCGCTCCTCTGTTCGGATTTCAGTGCGTCGGCCTTCATTCCTGTCCACTTCTCAGACTAGACGCCGCCTGTCAGAAATCGATGATCCTGTCAAAACGTTCGCTGGCTGGAACAACCTCAATGAGCCCAGCGTGAGTGTGAAGCTAGTCCCAGATGAGGATGCATCTTGATGTTGTCCTTGACTAGGGCGATCCGTTGGGGATCATCTACTCTCAGATCTGGCAAATGTTGCTAATGTGCACAGTCTGGCCATTCTCTGCACCTGAACAAGCCACCCTGCCCACCAACCTCACACTCATGTGGATGACAGCGGACTTTGACCTGAAGTGCGCCCGTCCCACCCGTCCTGTGTTTGCTATCGGTTTTAATTCGGATATTTCCGTGTAGCCTCCCCACAGAACTGACGACCTTTTCTTGGGAACAGTCCCCTGAGGCCACCCTGGTTATCCGGCACGGCGACGATCACACCAGTCTTCCCAGTTCGTCTGCCTGCCAGTCTAAAATTTACAAAAGTCTAACTATGTTGGGGCGTAACACAGACGCACCTCCGGCGGCTGCCGCGGGCGACGTGGCGCGCGCTTTCCTTCGTACCGGAGTGATGCCTGGCGCCACATCGAACCTGAACTTTACCATCATCGCGCCAGGCAGCACTCGCGGACCCGTACCGGGCGCGTACGATGTGCCCACAGGCGCGGTTCAAGGAGATATAAGCAGCATAGAGAATATTGTGTAGGGGCGCGGCTGAGAGGCGCTGAAAGTGAAGCACTTCATACATTTCCCTTACAATCGTTGTTTATGCCCTTCTATCATTAATTGACTGGAATCAATCGTATTGTGCACTCTTCCAAAAGACTTGTAAGCAGCCTTTTTGGAAGAGTTTCTTGATAAGCAAAGCACCTTGAAGTAATTGGTTCTCAGAGGTGTATCCGTATGCAACCAAACCGAGTCGCTGGGCCTAGAATGAGAATGAGAATGAGAATTGAGCCGAGCAACCAGGATAAGCACCGTATACAGTGAATATGGACGTCAAATTCAAACAAACGGCGTTCTGTGGATCATCGAGGCGTGTATTTTCGTCGCCGGAATGCTGCAACAATCAGCGTTGGATCGAGATTGAGAGTGATACCTCGTTAGCCCAGAATTTGCAAAAAGAAGCCAAATGACATCGATGGCCAGCATCCAACGCGGCCAAATCAGGCGTAGTAAGTGAGACATTTTAGTCGCAGTGATTTGTCATTAAAGAGACAAATACGAATGTGTCCCTCCTGGCTGATCGCGATCGCCTTGCGAAGATACTCAAAATTTGCCTTTTGAATTCTTACCCAGGCGTAAAGAATTCGATGAGTCGAGTCACAGCAGTCAGTGAACAGGTCTGAAAGTCAAAATCAGAATGTCGGTTGCGACTGACAACACTTGAGTCGAGCGACTGAAACAAAGGTCAAACTTGAAGGCTTGAGGGCAAAGCCGAATCGAATCGACGGGCGGAAGGACAGGAGGGCTGCTATACTGGATGAAAGACTGTGGATCGCCTTCACTGAGTCACGAAGAGACATCTGTGCGACATGATCACAATCCAGCATCCACGACAAGGTTTTCTTTAAATCCGCGCAAGCCTCACTGAAAATGTTGCTGATGAATGCTTCAGGTGCGCGCAGGTCAAGCTCTGTCTTGACATGAAGCGGACGCCCGATAACAGTCTCGACAACCTCGACGACGAAAGGGTGCTGCTCGTTGCCAGAGGCTCCGATAAGCCCGTGCAAAGTTCCGGACAACGAGATGCTCGTGATATCGCAGAGCTTCGACCCGTGGTCAACGATCCACTACGGAGATTTTTTAGTTACACTGCTTGCATTCCAATGGTAATGCCAGAACGCACCTTGGTTGTGTTTAACACCGCATCCTCGCCTTCCTGAGTCTTGTCCAGTGCGAGCTGTAGGCCCTTGAACGAAGTGGTCGATTGCTGGGCGGCCGCAAAACTGTGCAACGCGGTTTGGTAGACCGCATATTCCGCAACCTGGGTAACGTTCGCAATTGCTTCGTTTGCAGCTTTAAGTAGCGGCCCGATGAAGAAGGCGCTGTGGGCAGGAACGGGCGCGGTAGGGATCTTGGCGTAGGTTGGAAAGGAAGTTCCAGCGAGCGCGCACTTCGAAGAGCCAATGGAGTTCAATATGCTGATTGATGGCGGACAGGAAGTAGAACGAGACGATAAAGGATCTGACAGCGGGAGCAGGGGAAGAGCGACGATTGCGGAAATGTAGCGGTAGTAGGAGGATAGGATGGGTATAATAAATATCCAAGAAAGATAAGGAAGTTCCGACACGCCTCATTATGCACGACGCCGGAGAGAGAACGGAAGACACGCCAAGAGCCCGCGCGCCAAACGCGCACGGACCCGGATAAGGTAGAGTTGAGGATGAGATCTGTGGGTGGGTCATCACTAAATCCACATTATTGGCGCAGGAGAACTAGGCGAATGTCTAGGCAAGCGGGCTCCGATGTGAGGCGAGTGTGAGCGTCGGAGTGAAGGAGCCATGTGGCGGTGCAGTGTTTGCAAAACGTATGAACGCCAATGCTCCACAAACACGGGCACACACCTTCCTCTTCTCTTCTCTGACGCGCTTTTGACATGGACGACGTCCCAGTCGACGTTGATGCGCACCCATCGAGCCGCTGGCGCCGTCGTATCACTCGGCAACTCACGCACATCGATGCCCCGCGGGTCGTGCACTTTTGTGGTTCAGACCAACCCCGCTACTACGCCGATTTTGACGCGCGGCGTCCAGGGAGGATGAAAATGTTGCCCGAGGATGTGGATGCACCGGAACCTTCACCGAAGCGGCCTAGGCGATGTAGCGGATGTGGGACGAAGGTGCATGCGTCTGCGACGCTGAAGCCTAGCCTGTGGCTTGGCGCACAATCCGATGGGACAACTGCGGTGCTATCGCTAGAGCAACAGTAGGTTCCTGAACATCTAAAGTTTATGATGGATTTGAGGACGGAGGTTTGTGGTTACACGCGAAGTCCTGTTCTATGTGCTGTTTGGTGCGCCTTCCCCCTTGTGCTTCCACAATTCCGTGGCTTCGTTATACTGCCGTCCCGCCCGTTTTTCTACTCCGTTACTGTACATCACTCGGCGCATTCTTCTTTGTTGTCGCCCTTGTAGATTTTTTTCATCTTATCTTCAAGGTGTTATTGTTTTCCTATCGTGCCCGCCTTTCGAATTTACCTCCCTTCCATCCACTCGAATACTACCCTCATTCGCTCAGCGGAATATCCCCTTGCCACCCTAACCGTCTTCTGTACCAACCACACAATCACCAGTCGAAGTCCTTGCCGACGGCCGCGCTGTGCAAATTCGTTCCCTCCGCTGTGTCTCCGCCCCTTGCACCCATTCCCATTCCCCCACGCCGGCCCCCGCTATCATCTACCGAAAATGCAACTTGGCGGCCTCCCGTCGGTTTCGACTCGCTCGGACGAGCCTGTAGATCCGACGGCCGCGCCGCACGATCCTCAACGCATCCAACGCGCGGAACGATGTCCTCGTGGCCGCAAACGTGCGCGCACGCTGCTACAGACGCAAACATTTAATGCAACGACCAGCCCAATCAGCCGCGTTGGGCTCGCGTCGCACCTTGGGCTGCGCTTGCGCTTCTCGTGAACGGAAACGGCACGAATATTGCAATTGACTCGACGGAGTCGATCATGATATTTCCGCCTCCTCGGACCACCCTGCAATCTCGCCGCCGCCGGAGATGTTCGCCTCCAGCCGCGCGTTGGGGCGCTCGGGTGATAGATGTCTAGCCGCGCGTTTCTGCGCTCGGGCGATAGAGGACCATAACGCGGATGTGATTGTCTATTTCGCCTTCGTTCCTTCATTCGCTAATTATTGTACCCATTAGTCCGCGTATCCATTCGGGCGTTTATACGTTTGTGCTCGATACTTCGTTCTGCGGCGCATTGAATTCCAATATACATTTCACCCATCTATCTTTTTTTCTGTGGCTTCCACGCAAGGTCTTGCAATTACACCCCCAGGTCCAGGTTCCGTGAACGATTCGGAGCTCAAGCTCAGGTTCAGGTAAAACAACACCAGGGAGTACCAATGTCACTCGACCTCAGCTCGTCTCACTTGTATTCAAATCCTTCCCAGTAGCACCTCCGTACCCGGGAGTATTGTCTGGAATGTGGCACGCGGCGCAAACCCATTGCTCATTATCCGCCTGGGGTAGGCCGGGTTCAACTCCCGGCGTCCGAATGTATTTTCAAGGCGCAAGGCACGAGTGTCTTTTTTTGTTGTAGCTGGTAAAAATAGGTAGGAAGACAAAAAGACTTATAAGGCATCGCATCAAGGTCAGGTATTTGAGATATTGGGTGTTCCGAGATCACTTCCACCGCTGCTTCACCAAGTCTGCCCCTCTCTCCGCGAGTGCATATGTCGCGGCTTGGGTATGCGCCGCCGGCACGATTGGCTTCAAAGCATAGCAACTCGATTAATGCGACTGAAAATCACAATAAACCTCATATTCACTCACCAGAACAGACGCATCGATGATACGAAGTCCACGAACGCCTTTAACCAGCAAGTCCGGGTCCACCACACCGTAGTCTGCATTCCGAGCGGACATCGTGGCGCTGCCCACGAGATGCCATGAAGCACCTGCTGTGTTCCGGATAAAATCGTTCAGGGCATCCGTTGTCATATTTTCCAAGTCTTGCGTCGGTGCTATGAGGTAGTCTTTCCAAACCGAGGCGTTGAAGAATCGCTGGATGGGTTTGAGACCTTCGCGCAAGACAGAGACGTCATAGTCGCTTTGGAGTAGCCCGAGATCAATCAAAGGTGGATCGAGTGGATTGCTACTGTTAATCGTGACTGATCCACCTGATGAGAATGCGATTTGGTATATATGTCTGGATGAAGTCATTCGATGAAACACTTACGACTAATTGGAGTCACCGCTGCTAGACCAGCGCTTATAAAATGACCTGGACTACCTCCTATACCTCCGCCAGGCTATGGAATCCAATCAACTACAAGGGTAATGGGATTTTAACGGGCACATACTGTAAAGAGAATCTCAATGTGAGGTGTGTCCGGACCGGCCGAGGGATCCGTATGGCTTCCAAATATCGAAATATCCAAACGAAGCCACGCAACATTGGTTGTCGCTGACATCGCAAAGGGCCCTGTGTGTGATTCATTCCATTGCGCATACACCTCGTTAAACCGTGTAGTATTTTGTTCTATCGACTCGAGGGTTTGGTTGAAGTTCACGGACCAGCCCACGGAGACGATGGGATGATCTGAGGTATTCTGACCGACGCTGGGAAGATGAAGGACAGTTGAAATTCCTAGCGGGTCCAAAATTTTTCGATCGCCAATGCCCGAGTGCATGAGAATAGTGGGAGTTCCAACTGCTCCGGCGGAAAGGATGATTTCTTTGGACGCAGTGGCCGTAAATAAGGAAGTCCCTGTCATCATAATGATAAGTAAGCTCGTCGAAAAAGAATTAGAGGAGCAAACTACCTTGCTGGAATTGCACACCACCAAAGAATAATTTACCGCCAGCGTTGCTGGGGTGGACTAGTTTAGTGACTTGAGCATGCAATAGAATGTCCAGATTTTTGCGGCGGATGAATTCAGGAGCCAAGTACGCTGTCGCGGAGCTGCTTCTCACCCCATTACCAATGGTCGATTGCAGCCATCCTAAAAAATCAGTTGCGAATCACGGGGGCAAGGACACCACATACCAAGGCCCAGCGGTTTACCCGAGTTCGTATCAAGATTGTACGGAAATTCGTCCGGCAATTCCTTTGTAGTTTGAATAACGCTGTTGGTGAAAATCGGCCACTCCAATCCACCTAAGCTGACAGCGGTAAGTCCGTGGGTGCTGTGCACCACGGGGTTGAATTGTCCTTCGGTGTTATGGTGATCCTCGGGCGGCGACCATTTTTCGTTCTGAAGGGATCACTGTTAATTACTTGGGAGGCAAAGTGATAAACGGAATCCCTGCCTTGAGGAAGTAGGGCAGCATTCGATTCCAAGACCATCCTTCATCGCCAACCAGCCTCGCATAGCGATCAAAATCGTCCCGTGTTCCACGAGTATAGGCCATCCCATCTATTCGCGGCTTCAGGTAGTTGGCAGGCGGAAAGTAGAAGCATCTTACTGTGCGAAGTACATCCTCCGAGCATGTGCCCTTGTGCATGCAATTAGCAGTGATTTCACAAGCTCCTGTAGTCTGAGACCTACCTCGGAAATAATCCAGAACACGTCCGTTCAAACCAGCCTGAGGCGTGGTCGTGTAATCTATTGCATTTAGTTGTAGTCTTCGAAAGAGAATGATCATTCACTCCATTCATAAATCGTGGGTCCGAGCAAATTGAAGAGGAAAAAGGGGTTTATTGAGTCGAGAACGCCGACGTTTCTGCCCAGAGAAGTCAGAAAGATGCTGATCCGGTGGAAAGCTATACTGACGAAACTCCGGCTTCAAGTAGCAAGACAGACACGTTTGGATCTTCTGTCAGGCGATTTGCGACCACGTTTCCCGCGTTCCCACCTATGCATGACAAATATCACTGAGAATTGAATATAAGTTGAAAAGCAGATGCTTCGACACCTCCAACGACCACAAAGTCATAATTGAGGCTTTTGGGTAAATCTGTGACGCTTTCATAAATCTTCCCCGAGGACAATGCGATGGAACCGAGAATGACGAGAAACGGCCTGAGCATCGCAAATAACGAGCGAGGATTTTAGCAGTGGTGTTAGAAAGCCAAGGCACCGAATTCTCTTATACAATTCCGGCGTCTGTCCCTCTGATGACTTGAATGGAAGGCCGTCTTTCCTTGGCTTGTTCCTTGACATAAGAAGTCTTACACATGATGGCAAGGGAAGAAAGGCTCCGACAAGAGCATCTGCCTCCGCATCATATCAGATTTTCCCCAGCTTCGAGATCCATATTCAACTGAGTTCATCCGATGGGCATATAGATGCAATGCGAGACGTGTCACCGTATCTCTGGGCATCTAGATATACGGGCCAAAGCGAGCTCCATCCAGGCCAAGATTCCAGCATCCTCGGTCTTCCCGATTACGTTTGTGGATGAGTAATTCCTTGGTAATGTGGAGATCCGAGAGCGGCCGGCATGTCTTACGGCACGAAGCTGCTCGGTTTTGTGTGCAATTAATACCGCTATACGCGGGAATTGGTGTCCCTCATTGGCTGTTTCGAAAGATCTTGCAGTCTTGTTCGCCGGAGGGAACGTGGGCGTGTCTTGTGACACTAAACTGTATTTGGTTTCGGCATTTTATGTGCGGACTGCGGCTAGTACAGCCATGTATGGTGGTTCATTGGATTGTCGAAGACACAGGACGAGACAAACCTGCACTGAGATCAATTCAATGAGCAAAAAATGAACCTCATCACACCTTGCACGCATCGCAGGTAGGAGCTTACGAAGTTCCGGCCTTGTCGGACTCCGTCTTTTTCGCAACCCCGACATGGGTGTTGGGAGGTGCAAGATGTACATATTTAGAGTTCGATACACTTAGGAAGAGCTGAGCGGGTATATACCATTGACGGCACATACATACATCATATTCCCGGCACATTCAGCGCACAGGCGGCACATTGAATGAATGTGCCGGGCGTGAACAGAAAGGCGGCACATTCCGTTCTGGGAATGTGCCGGGCTTGGCAGAGCTCTTGGCATCAACCATTCTGGACCAGGCTGAAACCCACGTACCGCATTCCGCCTCTTTTCCTCTTCCCACCACCACCCCACTACCACCCCTCACTCAAAACCCCCGCTAACGCGTCTGAAGGTCCATAGCACCAACAACTCAAGGCATTATCGATGAACTCTCCATGGACAGCTGCAGGGTCTCGGCGCGTCAATTGAAGGACTTTTAAAAGTTTTACTGAGTTTCACATATTCCGAGTGATTTCATAGGGTCCCGTAGAGGTAAGCTTCATTCACTGACATTCATTTCCATGCAGTTCTGTGCGGAGCAGTGATCAAGAATGTGCTGACCAGTTCAGATAGCAGTGCACGCCATCTCCGTATAGCTTGAAGATTCGAGCGCGGTATGGCGTGCTTCGGTGGTAGATATGTACGTCACAACACATCATGCCAACCTCTGCAATTTCCGTGCTTATGCCTTTGTTTCAGATGCATCCTCTGCTGCATATTTTTGCTCTCCTACTCGATTGGCGACAACCCGTTTCATTCTCGCGTCGATCTTTGTGCGTCCCTCGATATTGCTACTCCTTTTTAGGTTGATCTTTGTCAGTAGTCCCACGCCTACATGTACGTGGTCACCCCAGTGTCTCGTATCGTTCAAACCCGTGGTCTGTAAAACATATATACTGACCTACTTAGGTCGCATATTAAAGGCTGGGGATTGTCATTCATGATGCCGATGATCTGAACGACGCTGCTTCATAGAACTGGTGTCCTCATGCCATACAGAGACGAATTCCCCCTGATATCTTTTTTTGTACCCAAATCTTCTTGCGCAGCTCAACTCTACTGGGTTCACGCGAGTATTGGTATTTATCTTCCGCTCACAGTACCTCAGTTTGCATCACTGTGGCATTAATAGCGCAGGAAGCGGTACCTAGGGATCGTAGATAAGACTGTTGATGCATACCTTTGATTTTTTTTCAATTATCATGCATCTCGCGGTTTCTCCCAGTACGGGGATGGGAACTAAAAGCCGAGTCATGACCGTCCTGATGTGCGCAGATTCTTCGGAGTTTGGTCAGATCTATGAATACGACTTACAATTCATACTGCGAGCATGCGTGGTTTGGGTTGCGGCGTTCGCCAAAGTTCACGAAGCTAAATTTCTGTCAAATTCCTCTGACCACCTGAATTCTCACCGAAAGTAGATGTTTAAAGCCAAGTTATACATTCCTCTTCTGAACACATTTTATTTATCAGTTTGTCGCCATTTCTTTGGTACAACCGTTCAAGACCCGTAACTTGATTTCAGAGGGGGATCAATCTCAATAATGTGCCGTGGTTCAACACTGAAAGTGGCCAACAGAATGTGCCGGGCAGAGGAATGTGCCGGCTGTGAGGCCGAATGTGCCGCCGGTAATCTGAATGTGCCAGGCAACCGAATGTATGTAAGTGCCGGGTTTGGTCTATCCCGGAGCTGAGCGGGTATAACGCAATCAACCATAGAGGTAGCTCAAGGGGCGGGGCCGGCTAGGCTAACGAGATCACCCGAGCAGGCCCTAAGCTGCAACGCTTTCCGCCAAGTAGCTTCCGGCTACGCACTATGGTGCACCTTCTTGAATGTCTTCATATCGAGGTATGTGGAGATACAGTCTCTATCCATATCTCTGTGCGCTTAGTACTTACCCACACCCAGTCTCATCCATTGGATGGTTTGCACAATACTGCTGCGCTAGTCCTGCCTCGATTTCTATCGCACCCAATATCCTGGCAATGACGACATGGACCTACCGTCGTTGACACGGCATTGCGCGGGAAAAGATCCACCTGCTGCGTAGCCTCAGCATGCCTCGGATACGTCACCGAGCTCAATGCTCCAGCCGTATCTGGGGTTTTATTATATCACGACGCTGGGTGCGGCTGAGTGAGGGTGGTCAGTGGGCAGCCCGTGTGCTCCGACGCGAGACACGGCGTCGGAAACAGATGTCATGATTTGGGCTCAGACAGCCCTTTTCTTTTCAAGTCATACAACTGGCTATTCCCGGGTTATTCACCACAACACACAATCGAAGGATAGGAGCATGTCCAGGTTATTCCTTAACAACCCGGGCTCCTATCAAACAGCATACTACCACCAGGGTTATTCCTTAACAACCCAACCCCCTAGGACTCGAAACCATTTGTCCTCACATTCATATTGGACTCCTCTCTGTGGACAGGTGTCTATCCCTTGGTCCACTCCTATGCATCCAAATACCCCTTGTCCCTGGACTCCTCAGTGTTAGGAGCTGAACCCTTTATGCCAGGCACACTTAACTCCTCAAACATCAGGAGTCACTCTATCTATTGACTCCTTTATGTTGACCCCTTACTCCTTTATGCTAGCAGCCCCTGCATTAACCCTTTACGACAGGATCATACATGTTCCCATGATCAGACCCCGTTGTATTTACAGTATATAAGTAGCAGTAGAATCTCCCTGTACAGTAGATTCTATCTCGTCTATTCTCCGGCCTTACTTTGGCCTTGACTTGACTTGTGTGTGACTTAAGCTGGTCTTGCTTCTGTCCATCTTGTTGTCTTGGGTTCTGTCCTCTCACTGCTGTGGTCGTCGACAGACCCCTGACCCCTATACTCGACTCTCTCCATCTACTACTGGTTACCATGACGAGTGGTTCGTCGTCGGAACCTGCTTTCACCAACTCGCGTCCATATGGATTAGCGAGGTAGACTCTGGCCGGTTACCCGGCGGAGGTCTGCATGGTTATAGAGCAGTGCACCCACAACCAACCACCAGTATGGAACACTGGTACTACTGGACTGGAGTTGTGTGTGTCCGAGTACACTATATCGGACACTCCTTGCCTACGGATTCCCACTGCAAGCAACACCGAACAGCAACCCGGAATAACCTGGTCAGACCGGGTTATTGTTGCGTCAACTGCACACTGTTCCCACGGTTCAGGTTCTGGTTCAACTTGCATGGATTCTCGACAGATGGTCACTCGCTATTCGATGCGGTGACATATCCCTCCTCAACACCTGTGCTGGGACTGTGGCCACGTTGGGCTACGTCGCAGTCAGGCTGACCTAAGCGCCATCGCTGACAATGGAGGTGTGTGTACGAGCAGGGTGCGTGGAAGTCTTGCGGTGGGACATGCAGTGGGCTAGGGTCCGATGGCGCAGAAAGGGCTGTACCAGGGAAATGGGGAAGAGGCTTCTTGAGCACGAGGCGATCAGAGGCAGGGGCCACTGTACGCCAACCTTTGACATCGGCAGCAGCGCTGACGTTGGCAAAGGTAACTAAGTGGGCAAAATATTTGTCTGATATTTGGCAATGCTGTCAACTTCCTGGACGATATAGCAGCTTCTCAGTATACCTTCCGCAGGAAGAACTGTAGCCAGGGAATCTCCCCACCCTCACAAATATTCCAGACTTTTGAGTGCATTCCCACAGCTATGCCACACCACAAACGTACTCTGAGACAAATATTTTGCCCAGTTAGTGTACATAGGGTGGCAGTAGTCACGAGTGGGTTGGCACACAATCCGATAGGACAGCTGAAGTGGTATCGCTGGAGCAACAGTAGGTTCCTCAACATTTAAAGTTTACGATGGATTCGAGGACGGAGGTTTGTGGTTGCACGTGAAGTCCTTTTGGGTGTCCTGTCTGGTGCGCATTCATGTCTTTTTTTCTTACATTCGCTTTGCGCTTTCCCCTTTGTGTTTTAATAATTCCGTGGCCTTGTTATACTGCAGTCGCGCCTGTTTTTCCCACTCCGTTACAATGCACATCACTCGGCACATTTTTCTTTGTTGCTGCAGCGCTTCCCGTGAAACAGAGACGGCACGAATGTTGACTCAACAGAATTGATATTTGCGCCTCCTCGGACCACCCGGAAATCTCGCCGCCACCGCTGGAGAGGTTCGCCTCCGCGCGATAGTGCGAGCCACGCATTTCGGTGCTCGGGTGATATCTTGGCGCGGAGGCCGGGTGCAGGTGCGGATGGGGCGCCATGACGCGGATTGTCTATTTCGCCTTCGTTCATTCGCTACCTCTTAGCATCCATGTATCCATCTCGGCATTTGGTTTGTTCTCGCTAACCTGCTCTCCAATGGATTCAATTCCAAAATACATTTCACCTGTCTATTTCTTCTGTGGCATTCACTGCATTCAGACCCCCCCATAGGCACAGATGTGCCCACCTTCACCGATCCCTGCCTACGGACTGCCCACCCAAGCCGACGTTGGTCTACCCTAATAGGTATCGGCCGATGTTGGTCTAGCATCCCTACCGAGGCAAAGCCTGCCCACCTTGGTAGATCTTCGCTGACAGTGGTGTGTCTATCTTGGCCAACCTTGGTCAACCTTGGCCGACCTGGATCTAGGTTGGTGTTGGTTGGAATGGCTGGACGGGTACAAGCCATGTCAGATATTGAATTTGGCTAACTAGGCTTAGCTAGGCTCATCGGCCCACGTGAGTCTATGTGTGCCTAATCCAGTGGGAATACCTAGACCAACCTCGACACATCTGCCTATCAGGATCTGGCAGACCTGTGCCTACAGGGGGGTCTGAACGCAGTGATTCACGCAATGTCTTGCAATGTCGGAAAAATCTTTGTTACCTGATCTTCCAACATATGAGAAAATATGCCAATATCAGGTCGTCAGACCGAGAGGTGCCATATTTTTTCCAAGAATGTACCTTTTTCAAATATCAGGCAATCTCACTGCGTTCCGGGCCCCTGTAGACAGACCTCTGGCGTCGTTCGGCTACCTGTGGCTACGTCGGTACAAATCTGGCTACATCTGTCGATAGGGGGTAGACAGAGAAAGTAGACACAGATCTGTCGTCGCTCGGCTACCTGCGGCTGCCTCGAGTGGACACAGTCCGGCTACCTATGTCTATGTCTGTCTACACCGTAGACACATCCTACTCACGCTAATCCACAGAGACCCGACATTGTGAATTAACAGAAAGCAATTGGTCTACGTGAGTTCTGCCTCAGTCTACCTCTGGCTACCTCGGTCTACCCTCTGTCTACATTGGTGGACTCAGGTAGATGGACATGGCAAACGTAGGCGTACTATGTCTACGAGGTGTAGACATACGTAGCCAGACTGGCTTGTCTACTCCTCTGTCTACGCCGGTAGCCAGACCCTCTGTCTATCAGGGACTGGAACGCAGTGTCTCATACCTGAGCGGCAATATCAGGCTGACGGCGCAATATTTGAGGATATCAGGCAAAATAAGGTCATATCGGTTCAAAAGAGAAAACTCCTTCACCTTCCATTGGAAGGTCAAGGAGGCGTAGTGTCTGCCATATCAACTTTGTTTGTTAATGACGGTTACATAGTAAGTTACTTAAGAGTCAGTGGTTAGGTAGGTGGTCAATATACATGTATGCAAAAAGTTCAGACGGCATGACCTGAGTTATGTACCTTGTGTGGGCCACCTGGCATGCAGCTCCACAGGCGCTCCACAGTCCTTGAACCTCAAGAGAGAAAAATCCTGTGTCAGCGATAAATCGAAAATTGGCCTCGGAGGCATGTCCAACATGCATACCCATCATGTCCTGTACAGTTTAGAGCTGAAAAAATTCAAGGGGAGGGGGCAACATTATCTGGTTGGATATGACCTTATCACGCCTGATATTGTCCCAGCGCCAACAATATCAGGCCATATCAGACCGTCAGACCGTCATATGGATGCAGTGGTCACAAGCCCGCGAGTAACGTTTCTAGACAGCTATCTGTGAGGCATACATCCTTCATCCCTGGCGGCGCTCGGCTCGCACGAAAATAGAAAGGAAGGAACACCCACCGCTCCCGATTCTGAACGCTAAGGCCAAGGCTTGGGAGTAGACCAAGTATGGACCAGGACCATGCGCAAAAGCCGCCTGAGTGCTTATCAACCGTGTAGCCAACAGCTTCAAAGAACCCTCATTTGTGTATAGATACTTCACTCCACTGCTAATGTTATCAACGACATGATATTCTCCGCGACTAGCGCAATCCAATTGTCAAATCTCTATTACTTATCTGCTGTTGGTGAGAAAAAATCGATCGCATGGAAGCAGGATTTCACCGAACCATCTCTGCGATAGCATCTAAGAGATTAAATTCCGACAGCATGGAAACCACGAACATTCTTCTTGCGACTTCGGAAGTGCCTTCAACCTGAAATTCGGGGCTTCCTGTCTGCATCGAACATAGGGCTACTCCCCGTCCCGTCAACCATATCGCCCAATACGCCTGAACGGGTACGGCCGTCAATTCTGGCGGCCGAGACGGGTACGGGCTAGTCTCTCTAGACAGACACTTTAGTTTCTGTACCAACTCATTCTTCGTTCGAAATGAGGTACGGGCTGCTGCCGTCTCTGCCGTCGATTTCATTTTCTAGGCCCTGAGACGGTACGGGACGGCGAACAGAGCTAGCGGGTAGACGGCTATCGGCTGTCTCGGCTGGCCAAAAACATGATTATTCCTTGCGAAAGCTGCTGTAAAGTAGACGACATTAGTGGGATCTGTCTTCATGCACCTCATGGCTCCTCGAGCAGTCTTGGAACCTCTTCAACGAGCTGCCGAAGAGGACTGTCCGATTTAACAAACATCGGCGACTTCGGCAAGTCCCGCCAAGCTTCGATTCTCGCGGAAACCCGTCACCGAATCTCCTTGGCTGTTCTTGATCCCTTTCCATCGTCCAAAGGGGGTGGCGTGTGGTGGGAAGCTCTTCCGAGGTGACCGACGCCTGTGATGAAAGTCAAACCCGTTAATTGCCGTCAAATTCATCGGATGAGGGCTCGATGGGACGGGTCGGCATGCCGTTGACGGCACCCGTCACACCCGTAAATACGGGGACGGTGGGCAGCCCTACATGGACATGGCTCAAGTCCATCCCGTGTTCTAACACATTGGCATGATTCTCCCGCCATGAAGTTATGTCAAGTTAATCTTGGTCGACTCAGGGTATCTCTCTGAATTCACACGAGGAGCAAATACATACATCACATCCATGCAGCCGTCGTCGGCCCGTCGCAACTTTTAGTTTTACACCGACGCAGTTGTGACACCCGGCAAATCCTTCTCAATCTGAGTAAGGACGAAGACGCCGGACTCATCGCCCTCGCCCCGTCGAGAGCTCGATTGAGTAGTGCCGGTTGTCTGACTTGTAGCAAACTGCACCGGCAGCGTAACCACCGTGTCTTGTGGCTGTTGAGCTATTTGTGCACCACGAATGATGATCAAGTTGAATGTGATTCCAACGCTATGCATTTCCTGAACAAGGGAAAGCTTGAAGCTCGACTCCTACTGCAGGAAACAAATTTTCTCACCAGAGCAGAGACAATATAGAGCATGTTGCTCTGAACGGAATGGAAAGCGAGTTCGAGGATGGAGGCGAATGTGTATATCATCCCGGATTCGATTATGTTTCGCATTGCGAGGCTGAGTGGGCGACTGTGCGTCGAGCCTGTGGTGAGGGCGAGTTGGGCGCGGGATTTCTTGTTCTGTCGCTCCACCATCCAAATCCGGAACACGATCAAGCCTATGTACAGGAATCAGTCTTCTGCTGCGAATCGGAAAGGGAGAAATGAATGAAGGAGATCCGACATACTCGTTGTGATAATGTTGATGGATATTGTAAGTGACCAGAATGCCTCGAACCAGGGCGAAATGCCCGTCGACAGCACGGCCCCTTTGGAGATTTGCGACAAGACATCCAGGATGCGCATGGCGAGAGCGACGTTGGTGAACCAAATGAGCAATGGCAGAGCGATAACCGCCCACGACTTGTTCCACAGCCAAAAGCAGCGGTAGATCTGGGACAACGGTCAGCGTGGACGACAAAGTACTGAAGCTAATCCTACCAAGACGGAGTCACCCAGAAGACTTTGGAATGGAACACAGAAGGTCTGAGGTATGGTATGAATGAGGGCAAGGCACAGACAGACAACTGTCATCCCGACGAACCTTGGTCATGGTTTGCCACCCCGAGCCGTGCGAGAAGATATGCGCTGCGCCGTCAGGACCCGTGTAAAACACAAAGGCGTCGAGCAGCGTGATCGTGGCGACGGACATGTCTACCGTCACATTTACGAAGAGCAGGATCGAAACCACCAGCATTACCCACCGAATCTCGGAAGGTCGTTTCCAGCAACCCGAGTCGGCTGTGAGAAGTCGCCGCTCGGCGATTCCGAAGGTGACGACGTAGATGCCATACAGCATGCACCCGATTGAATGCTCTATCAGTTCGGCGGCAGGCTGCGAGATTTCGGGCATCGTGCTGGGTGAGCGAGGGACGCATGGTTGGCATCGAGCAGCGATGTCTTTAAGGAGTTGTTAGTGGACCAAAATAATTTAGACGTGGAAGAATGCCCAGTAATTCGGGAGAATCACTCCTACACGGGTGCCAAACAGCTGAACGCCGCATTGACAGAGGATCCATCTGCCAGCTGAAGTACATGGGAAGTGCAAAGGTGGTCTTCGTCTCTCCTTGATCCAGTGGCCGCACAATCAATCAAAGTACTGCGCTTATCCCGAGGAAAGATATGTCTTGGTGAGTGCACTCAATTCGTGGCCGCAGTGTTTCGAGTAAAAGACGTTATCTAATCACAAAAGTCTGAGGACGGCATCGGTCAAGGGTTCTGGATCCTTATCGTGTAAGTACCGGGTCCGAAAATACGTGCAACCGCGTTGTTGGAGGCTGTTCGAGGAATAGTATTGGACAGCAATCTACCAGCAGACTATTGGCTGTATCTATACGCAGGGAAAATCGTGTGACAATTCCGAGTCTAGAGCATGCACCCCATGGCAGCTCGGCAACAGGTAATGAACGCCTGCGCATTGTTGGGATAACGCAGTCATCGTGTAAAGAATTCAAATTGCGAGTGTAAACGCCGGTCCCAGAGTATGCATGGAAAAATCCAAGTTCCTCCAATCCGCAACTGCCAGTCTGTTGCGCACGGCATTGACTTAGAAAATAGATAGTGATGTAGTTTGCATCCATGCGTCTTCTCTTCTACGCGGCAATGCATCCTTTCTCTCTTTGACACTCATCTCTTCCATCCTCCTTCTCCCGATCAGGAACAAATTGGCGTCTGACAGAAATCTCGAATCCCGTGATCATGACTGGCACATCCGCACTACGTCCATTCCCGCTCTGATGTTTTAAATTGATTCATATCTCCTCTGCATTAAGTCTATTCTGCTCTGCTCTGGTTGATATGGATGCCTCTGGTGCAGTGTCCAAACGTCTCGTGCAATTCAGTCCGCAAATTTCTGAAACCAGCTGAAACGGAGATTCGCATCAAGTCTCTTCTGCCATCTTCTGTGCTATCCCACCCACCGTCCCGCCTCCCCACGCTATCTGTCTCTTCCGCCTCACTCCGGCTCGAGTCCTAGCCCTCATTGAGCCCAGTTATACCTCTCTCCAAGGGGCCGACGAACGTTGACGACCAAGCCGTCCGTACCTGGCAACCAACCAACCAACCAACCAACCAACAAGCACTTGATTATGATCTGCTTCCGTTCTGCTTCCTTCCTGCGGTACGAATATTCTCTTCCCGATCCTGATCCTGATCCTTGTCCATTCCACGTCTAATTTGGTTTTTTTCCACGATCCGCGACCAAACCGCCACCATTAGCGCCAGCCAAGGCGAATTCTTGCACCCACAGTCAGAAATTTTGGACAGTGAAACGAAGGTACCGGTATAGTTGCCTTCCCTCTCACACGGTCCGCGCCCATGGACAACTAATACCCTCACAGAGGTGAAACACGCACGAAGCGAACACACGGCCATACCACCATCCTCAACCGCAGTCGTATGCATCGCAATTTATTTCGTTCGCATGTAGGTTCAATCCCGCCTGTCCAAACGCGTCCGAATAAGTGGTACTTGTGGTCCTTTTTCCACCGTACAATTCAAGTCCCACAAACCGAAATTCAATGTAATATTCACTCTGTTCGACCTAGCATCTGCCATGAAAATTGTGTCCTTTCTCGTCCTTCTCGCCTCGATGGCATTGACTCAGATTACCCTTAAATGGCCACTGCACGGGTGGCGGCTTCGCTCCTCGAGTGGGCGTGTGCCTTCATACCAGCATGAGAGAGGCAGTTATGCACCTAGTCCCTATTCCCCCGCCTTTTGTGCGGGGCTATTGCAAATAATCCCACAGTTTTTTTCTGCCTGTTTAAAATCAAACTGCCGAATGGTGAACTACTTCCTACATCCCCCGTCCCAGTAATATGTTAGATACAAAGACCCCCATGTTGCTGATAGGTTCAGATCTCGTCTAGATGTATCTGACAAATTCCTAGAAATATTTGCAACAGGCTTACATGAAAGTGGTAAGATAAATGCTGGGTAACTTATTGCCTTGGGTTGGCTCGTGATAGCTAGTGTAAGTAAAAATACAATTGATTTCCACCAAGAACACGACTGGAAAGCGTAAAGAAAGCAATATCAACAAAGACACAGTGACCACATGGTCAAGAGGTTAGTCCGCTCTCTGAGCGTAGCTGGGTCCGAACGCGCTGTAGAAGGAGACCAAGATTATTCATCCCATTATGGTCAGGCCCTTCTCCCCAGTACACATCCTCTTCGTCCGCGTATATAAGTGGCGCATCCCCTGTGCTCAAACACATTTCTTGTAAATTTGCATGTTGCCTGAACTTGAGTAGGATCGCTTCCTCCATCTACACGAAAAGAAGTCAGAGTTTGATGTTAAATTAACAAGTAAAGGACAAGTGACACACCGTCGAAAGATATACAGAAGCCCAATCACTCCGAACCGCATTCGGTGACTGGCGCGTCAATTCCTCGCTAAGCACATACACGCGCGCGACATCCGCACACGTGCGAATGCGTTCCGCGAAGGCCGGATTCTTGGGCAGGAATTTCATCGCTTCATGGAGATGCATCGCGCTTGGGTACTCGGCGTCTTGGTACATGACGCGATGCGGAGAGTAGTTGAGGAAAGGTATGAATTTGGGTGTGGCGCTGGAAAAGCGGATTGGTGTTGACGGCGCAGACGCAGGAGGCTGGCCGACACTGGCTATAAACTGCGGCATCCGTGGTGGATCATGAAAAGTTGTGGGACGCGATTGAATCTCCGGTACTACTGTTGCTGGAGCAGAGACACCGATTTTGACAGCAAGCGGCTGGTTTGCAGCGGCGTTGCTGGGATATTGTTGAGCCGGCAATTTGCTCTTAAGGACCTCGCAGAACAGCTTCTCGTCGATGTACTTGGTGTAGACCTCGCCCTCAAGTGTCCCGAGTCGGACAAGCGCCTCCACCCCGAGCTTCGCGCCCTCCTCGACGGTGATGCTCTGCTTGCACATGATGAGCGCCAGGTACACGGGGCTGAGCCACTCCGTGATCCCGTACCGGTGCCCGAGCGCGATCTTGTCGACAGGCCCAGCGCAGAGCGTGAGCTGCGTGATGGCGAGCCGGCGGATATCCTGCATGCCGCACTTATCCGCTAGGCGCAGGACCGAGGTCCATTCTTCCACTGTCTTGCATTCGTGCGCGGAGTAGTCTCTGCAGGCAGACGCCATTAGTGACACGCATAGATAGCTAAAACTTGAAATGGAAAAAAACACGCACGCGGGGTACAAGACAGAGAGGAAGCGGTCGAAATCGAACTTGGACCCGGTCAAAGACAGCCAGAACGATGGAGTGGTAGCTCTGCTGAACAGATAGCTATGGAGTTGGTATTCCGTATTTTTGACCTGGATCAGACGTTAGACAGACGGCTACGTGAAGGACGGAGCGTGGAGCTTACAACGAATCGAAGGTCGCCATCAGCATGCCAAAAGCGAGGGTGCTTCCCGGGACCCCAAGGGCCATAGGTGGCGCTGGGCTCCACGGGAGCGCTGGGGTAAGATCCATACCCTATGCGTGGGGCGGGGATGCCAGGGAAATGCCCCATCTGCGGAACGTGAGAAGGTATGACGGGCGTGCCCGTGATTCTGGAACAGCCGGAAGCAGCAACAGGTGGAGCGGGGTCCCAAGTAACCCAGGCAGGCTGGCTGGGGTAGGAATACGGTACCATCTCTGCCCTGATCTCTGCGATGCTCTTGTCCGTCTTTCGCGCAGTTTTGACATCGATTCCAAACATGGACAAGTGCTCAGCGAGAGCGGGGTCGAACTTGAGGTCGTTGCACTTGTAACACCAGATATCTAACAAGAGAATGAGGGGAACAAATTCGCCGAGGAAACAAACCAGCTTACCTGCTCCGCTCTCGGAGGTGATGGTGCCGAGTTTGACACTGGCGGGATGGCCTGTCACCTCAAAGTGATTCAAGGCGTGTCCGTTGCCTCCTAGAACTTGGCGGCGACCACATCCGAGCGAGCCACACGTCAGGCATAGCCACAAGTTAGACGTAAGTTCGCAAGCGACGCAATGCGCAAGGCGTGAAGCGGGGATGGCGCCAACCGCGGTCTGCTGGAGCATGAGGGTGTGTTTGCAGGCCTCAAGCTGACATGAACTCTGTGGAGAGGGATGAATGGTGTCACAGGAGGGAGACCGCAGCCATAGTGTGGAAGCAGGTCTGGGATAGGCTTGGCCTGTATCGGGTCGGGGGACGACGGGGCGAACCAAGTCGTTGTACTGGAAGGGATACCGTCAGGCGGAATCATACTCTTCCGGCTAGAGGTCGAGGGCAGGGTCGGAGGCGGCTGGGAGACGCCCCAAGTGTCCCAGTTGCTCGCACGGGTAGTAGCAGGAGCAGGTCAATGTATGGTGGAGGATCTGGCGAAGCGCAATGAGGGAAGGTCGACGCGGCCTTCAGAAAGGCCGTCCAGCGGTGGAGAAGCGCGCACCTCTCAGTCTTATCAGTTACCGTTTGGGCACTGACGCCGAGGGCCCTGAGGCAGATGCCGACCCAGCGGTGGAGAAGCACGCACCTCTTGGTCTTATCAGTTACCGATTGGGCACTGACGCCGAGGGCGCCGAGGCGGATGCCGACCCAGCGGCGGAGAAGCGCGCACCTTTCGGGCTCATCACTTACAGCACTGAGTTCTCCGACACTGAAGCTTGATTAGTCCGTGGTCTAGCCAAGATTGTATGTCTGTTGTTTCATTTGTTAAAGATCTTGTCGAGTTGAAGGCCAGGTTCTGTAGTCTCTGAAGTAAACTGCAATAACGGGCTGTCCAAGAATAAAATTGAACTCTGGGAACACGAGCCTGAAACGTGTCTCTGGGTTCTCTGGGAGTGAGGCTTCCAGATGAGCACTAACCCACGAAGACTCGGAAAAGCAGCGGATATGGATCTAAACTGCAATTCGTGCGAGAGACAGGTAACTAGGGAACTAGACCGGCGACTAAGATGCAGAATGCCGGGAATTATTTCTTCCCTGAGATCAGCTGCAATTGGGGGGAGAAACAGATAATTTGTCGAGGCATCGAAATTCGCGGTCTAGTCTTCATCTACGTGGTATGCGAGATGGCAGATATGCGATGTAGCGGGCGGCATTGGGGGGTCATATGGACGTCGACGGGTCGCGGACGATTGCCGAATGGTAACCCGACTATGGCGACTCCGTAATCCCTCCCCGGTCAAGCGCCTTGCAATCCAGACATAAGTGCCACGATTCACAGCAAAATGACGCCTGCCAACGCACCTGTACCCTCCGTTCCACTTCCTTCATGCGGGCCTCGAGCTGCGCGAATCGCTGCAGCTTCGCATCGTGGTATCCCCTCAGTATCTCCGCCTGCTCACGCTTGAGGATGTGGAACCCGGCGTCGAGCTGGGCATGCCAGGGGTAGAGCACCATCGTCTGGAAGCCGAGGGCGGTAGTGGCTACGGCGAAGTTGATGTAGGGGAGGAGCTGACGAGCGCGCGGGCCGAGGACCATGGGCGGAGTGGATCACTGGAGGAAGGAGGGAGGAGCACGGAGACTCAGAGGTGCGGAGGGGAGGAGGAAGAAGGATAAAGCGTGATTGCTGTTTTCGGTTGATCATGATGATGGTTGCCGGTCTAGGCGAGTCTAGGTCTGCAATCTATAATCTGATATGATGCGGTTGAACCCGGACCGGTCGTCCCATTATACTAGCACCTCAAGTTGGCGCCAACCGCGAGCTGTACTGCATCAGGTAAGTAGTACATTCGACCTGCTGGTCTCGGGGATTTCGGGCGAGTATCTCTCATCACCCGATCGTATCATTTCGTTCCGGCATCTGCCGACGTATAATTCGCTGATGAAATAACTTCACTTCACGTCCATATAGACTTTCGTATAGTTCTGAGCACCGAGCTGCCGTTGAAGATGCAGCAGGGGTTGGGGGTCCCGCTTTGCAACTGAGAAGCCTCAAATTTGACGGAAAAGGGCGATGGGGCGTGTGCACCTTCCGAGAGGCCATATGACTGATACCGGGGTATGCACAAGTCATATCGAGACCAATGCGGGGCAAAGCAAGAACATTCCGAAAGGGACCGCTGCCAAGATGAGAACCCGAGGACGTGCCAGGGGGGAAAGCATAAACGTGTTCGTGGTTTGCTGACAGGGGGTATTGGAAAGCCTGGCTCATATACGGGTAGGCGTTGGAAGGCCCAGGTGTGGTGATAGAGCTGGATCTCGAAAAGCTTGAATTCGACTGCCAGCTGGAACGGCCGCGTTCTGTTTCGTCGTGTTTCTTCGACGACACCATACTGTAGGGCACGGGAGGCGCTTTCGACGCACGATGACCTGCGAAAACTGCGCCAGGAAGCCGTTAGCGACGGCTACAACGAGAACTTGTGGATGTTGGTGCAAGAAGCAAGCAGGAAAATGACGCTCAAGTGATAAGCGTCTTGGGCGCTTATTAGGCACCTATTCGACGCCCAGGTTCACGCACGGACCCGCGGCACCAGTATGCTGTGTTGCCGCGGCTCGGCTAGCCGCGGCTTCGAACGGTTATTTGCGAAACAAATCCTCTACACACTGTACGATCAATCGCCTAGTGGCCAAGTGGAGACTACTATCTCACTGAGCCCGGCTGGCTCTACTTGTATCTGGATTTTACTGCCTTTTCAATAATTATTACAAAATTGATCAGGATCCCGCATCACAGACAGCCTGTGCCTGTCAGAATCCCGTCTCCCTCCCGCCCCCATCATCCAGCGCTGTCAAGGCTCGTTCGACCGCATTGCTGCTTCAAACCCCTGCAAACTTCAGCAGCAAATTGTCCTGCCTTCTTCTCTCCTGCTCCCAACTGCTCCCCACATTTCACGCTGCAATATCAACATCAAGACCGCGCACAACTACAGTAACGCCGCACTGACGCGCAAGCTCCGCAAAGCACGCAAGGGGCTGCTTGCGTTCGGGTGGGACACGAGCCCGGTGCTAAGGCCGGGAGAGGTCATAAAGGGGCATTTGTGGATGTGTACATGTTTGCAACTTGCTGTGGGGCGGGGATGGAGCGCGCGAGTGGCGTGGGTGGGCCGGCGGCGGAGTTGGCGAGAAATTGTTCGTGAGTTCTATCATCTTCCTTTCTCAATGCTGAGCGGTGATGGCGACGAAGGTGGAATAAAAATCCCGGACAAGCGCCCAGCAGGTCAGTGGCAGCTGGCACGCTCGTGCTCTTCGAGGAGTTTGTGCCGCGTATGTGCCGCGTGAGTATCGTCTTGCACTCGCTGGCGCCGCGCCACCCGGTACGCACCAACAGCCCCCATCTTTATTTTTGCCCTCTCCCGGGCCACACTCGAGCAGGCTGCCGTATTAAATCCCGTTTGACGCATTGTGAGCGTGTACGCGCATGCCTCATGGTCACTTTGTATGCGGGCAGTTAGATAAAATTGCTTCGGGCTCGGTAGTGGTTTAGCTTGAATGTGATTCGTTTTCGTGTGTAATTCATATGTATGAACAAATGTGCTGCAGCTGGTATAGTGCGAGAAAACGAGCAGCCCAATATAATATCTCGCCAATATTTCGCCAACACACCCCGGATTGGCCAAATATTTCTCGGAGCTTATTTTGCCAATATTGCTGATATTCGGCTTAAACACCTTGTATTGGCGGGATTATGGCCGCTAAAAATTGACTCAAACTCCGGTGACGATTCATCGCCTTCTCTCGAATCGTCATCACAGCAGAAGCCCAAAGCGCTCCGTTCAAGGATAAAAGCAATAATAAACGACGATGAGAGTAAAACTAGATCTATTCCTGCTCTAGTAACGAATTAATAAACGAAGTAAGACCAGTTGTATCCTCGGGTACTACACTTGTGGCTGCCATCTGCGGTTCCATTGCCGCGAGTTCCTCCTCCTTAGATGTACCGGCGGTGAAGTTAAGTCCACGCCCCTTCTTGAAGGAGGACTTCAACATTCGAAGGCCTTCATCAACTCCGGCGAGGTGTTATTGCATCGAGCGTGTCCGTCTCACCGGCCGAGAAAAAAAACACGTTCGCAAGGCACGACAGAGGCCTAAATTGGAAAGACATCAAGTGCGAGGGCAAAATGGGTATCGAAGCTGATTCTCCTATACATCCCGCTCAGGATCCTAAATAGGCAAGTCTCCATACCTCCCAGGAAACAGCGTCGTTTTCACGTGGGGGTTGGTGGCGTGCTGCTGGCTGTAGATTATATTAATCCATGAATATAATGCCGAGAGCAAGAATTACAGACTTACTAACAGAACACACACTCCCGATTCTCCTTGCCGATGGACCAACTGGTTCAAAGAACGTCCAGACACCGAGCAGAGGATGAGCGACCACCCGTGGCACTCTTCGGCGCGCGGGATCGGGAAGGCATGGAGATCGGCGCGAGGTGATCGGCGATGTCGGCCAGATAGGGTTTCGTGGGTTGGTAGGGTGCGTGGGGATCGATGTCGAGGAACGTGCCGACAGAGACGGCGAAGGAATATATTTGCCATCTGAGTCCCCGGCGGCCCCGAAATGGACATGGTGATGAGTAGCCGCATGCGTTGGAGCGTCATGAATGTGCGGAGGACGATCTAAGCAAAGCCGCTGTCACGTGAAGAGGTGTAGCCAGATAAGTAGAAAAAATGTACCTTCATTATGACTTTCTCTGACAGGTGCTGTACCAACACGGGGAGCGCCGGCGCTGGTGCAGGCTCAGGATCGGCCTGCTGCCGCCGTCGTTGTTGACGTTGTGGAACTGAGGAGTAGGGGTAGAGAAGGTGTCGCCTCCTGTATTTGCTGTTCTGTCCTGTACCACAGAACGGTGGTTGTGATACGTCCACAGCCACAGGTGGCTTTGCTGTACCACAACCACCGTTCCGTGGTAGCAGCAATTATATATGTCGTTACTTCCACGAATCTAAAGCCTATATAATATTCTCACCTCACACATACGAAACCTGGGTCAATACAGCTGAATGGACTGCTTCCCAAGGGGAACATTGGAATTTGAGACCAATAGTACACCCACCTTGACTTCAGGTATCTCAAGCATGGTCGTATTTCAACACCAGAAGACCCTGGACCTCGTCCGAGCATATTTATAAAACCCATTGTTTTTTTCCCCCGACCCGACGGCCGACCCACCCTCCCTGCCTTAGGCCTCGGCTTGTCCGGCCCGAACCCCCTTGAACAGAGCGAGAATCGGCCCCAAATAAGCAGTCAATAAGCCACAACAGACACTGACTAGTTATCGAGATGATGCACTACGCAGGATAAGCAGCGAGAGGCCCCAAAAATTCCATCAAAAGCCACAACGTACTGATAATTGGCCCGAAATAATCAGCCAAAAACCCAGAATGACCAGACTGACTATGGAGCTGACACACTTGGCAAAATAGGCCGAAAAATGCCAGGACGGCGTTTCGGTGAATTCCGATTGGTAATAAGGCCCACAACGGCAGATTATAGATCGGAATAGGTCCCCAAAATAAATCCGTTGTGGGCCCACAACGAATGATCAGATACATAAAATGCTTCGGACAGACAGAGAAATGTAATTATATAGAGAGAGTGAAGTGATAGCAAAGACTTTTTCCATGGAACCCTGCCCATAGAGAGGGAATGGTAGCACCGGTGGTATCTCTCTTCATAGGTTATAGTGCGTCAGAATGGAAGCAGATTCAGGGGATGAGTTTATTGGAGATTGGCGCGGTCCGGGATAGGATAGGATAGGATTGCCGACGCATGCTACGGATGTAGCTAAGTTTCCACCGTTGTGAACTAGCCCGTCTCAAAACTGCTACAATCTCGGCCTATCCGACAACCTTGATCTCCATCACGATCGTCATCCATAGGCAGGACAATCAGCGCCAACCTGGCTGTATGCAGACCTAGGAGTCAAGAACCAGTTCCCCGGCCCTTCACATAAATCATTGTTATCCAGAATGCAACAACGAAAATGAGCAAACCGTCTCGCAGTTTCAACTAAGCTACACGAAATATGAATAAAACACCGGACTATTACATCCCGTCAACCGAGGTTGAAATGCTTCGCAGGAACCCACAGCGCTGCTGTTGCAAATATTTCCAGCATGTTATAAACAAACCTAGCCACGCGCGTGGTGAGCGAGTGGTCGAGGAGCACACGGGCAAGAAATTTCTCCGCCGTTTGAGCGAGTGCAAAGTGTCGTAGGGAAGACTGAATCGCAAAGATATCGCAAAGGAAGTCTGCCCGCAACGGGGTCAAATCCGGGTGGGCTGTACACACCACTGCAGCGTGTGTTTCATCCTCAATGTTCAACTGACAGAACCGGCACCGACGCCACCCCTGAGGGATGTGATTCTTCCTATAACGATTTGATAACGATCGCCATGCCTCAGTGCCTCCACGCCAAGATTGTGATCCGATAACCGGAAGCGAATGAACGCTTTGCTTGTATAATCGCAACCACAGGAGGAATTGTGCCAAGAGATGGATTATCAGACTGGCAAGAATCAAACGAAGAGCACATGTCTTCAAATGTTCATATTCTCCTCTCTCTTTCTCCCTCTTTATAAAATTAAGCCCGTCTGTGTGTCTGAAGTTTTTACTTTTCAGTGTTCCCTTAGCACCGGCAGTGGCCCGCCAGCTGGCCTTGCAAACTGCCACGAGTCACCACCGCTTGAAAATCTGAAACGCTCATCCAGCGCTAGCTTGGCATAGTCGGGTCCAAGCGCCACTCCCACATGTGACGTTCTGATTTTTGTCAACTCAGCCACGTGCGCCTATAGAATCTGTCGACGCCATAAATGGTATCATCTCCGCAGTCCAGTCGTCGTGTGAAGCAACGCTACAAAGGGAACTCGACAAGGCTGCGAGGACTTACCTGTTGCGTGAACGGCTGGCTGGATACAGACGAGAATGGGAAGCTTCGAACAATTGTTCTCTGATTCAGATTATTACCTCCACATCGTCAATCTGTCGCATCGGACCATCTCTCATGTCACCCAATACCCTAAATAAAACCACTGAGCGCAACCGTCAAATGCGTGTAATCTCGTATAAAAGGTCGCTTGACTCATTATATCCACCATCCTATCCCTCCTTAGAAACATACCATTTACCCTATACCATTTACCCTATATGAAAGTATGTTCTCTCAAGCTCGTTAGGGTGTCTGATGTTCATCGCCAATAGTTCACCATCGTCACTGCCGTATTCACCCTCGCATCCCTCGCTGGGGCCTTCCTACCCGTCTCAGCACACGTGGAAGGCCGAAGCCCCGTCGAACTCGAAGCCGTACGTCCTCTCCTCTCCCAGCTGATTTTCCCGCTGTTCATACCTGAAATGCCGATGCTGACGATTGCTTGCACCCGTTCCAGCGCGCCTGTGCAGCCTCCTCCTGCACCTGTAACGGTAACGCCGGCCTCTTCTGCGGCGATTCCGCCATCAACCCCGCCTGCACCACGGGCGACGTCTTCCAGTGCAACGCATCGGGCAAGACGTGCAATTTTGGACTTCGAAATTCATGCAAGCAGTGCAATAAGCTTGCCTGCTGAACGCGCGCTTTTCCACATGTTCAACGTCGCTAGTTATGTGAAGAAGAGTGGATTATATTTACGTATACATGTGTGCGCTCGGTCGTTGCGTGTTTCGAATTTGTTAGTAGTGTGTTGTTCGGCGTCGCCGTCAATCATCCCTAAAAATCTATATAGAGTTTGATTAATCAATAGCCGTCTCGATGCATAAACCTGCTTGATCATTAATTTGTTTAATCAGCTCTGTGCTGCCCCGAGGCGGGGCGGTGATGGGTCAGATCAATCAGTGATAGTATGTGTGTGAACATTGTTTACAGAGACTGATTAAACAGAGTGAACAGTGTTCATTGTAAAAAGGGTTGCGCACTGCCAGCCTCGAAAATACGACGTCCAGAAAACAAGGCAACAAACAGCTCAGAGAACATAACCATTGAGCCAAAATTCCATAAGTTCAAATGGAAATCCATCAACCATGTCCCCGCGCATCCATGCATGTTCACCAAACTGCGGTGATTACCAGGTCTATCTCAGCTGTGGAGTCTCTGTTCACTTGCGGGTTTGCTAACATGCATCTCAAATTTCCCGAACACATCAAAAAAATACTATTAGTCCACGAATGTCTATACAGTACTGGGTGATATTAGTAAATGACATTGCATAACAAAGAACAGATCTCATTTCTGCTTGAACAGATATTTATTCTGTTCCTGGTACCGTTTTAGGTTTCAGGTCTCCCTTCCGTAAATGCGGTCCTGCGGTGATTACCGTGATCTAGGTCGGTGGCTGAAAAACCTTTAAATGTGGTCCTCAAGATCACTAATCATGGATTACCAATATTTCGGTAATTGCCACAATCGGCTTTTCGGCATCACCGTCCCACTGTAAACCTTGCAACCGGGCCCACGGGCAAACTCGAGCCGAGCAAAGCTCGGACGTGGTTTTCGTCTCAACCCTCAGTTGTGTAATCCATGTGGCTCTGGGTTCGACTCCCGCCTTGCTCATCCTTTTTGTCTGAAATGTGTTGAGACATTGGTTTAAACAAATCAATGATCAAGCAGGATTATGCATTGATAGGGCATTTGATTAATCAAACTTTATATTGTTACTGATGTATTGCGTGTTTGGATGCGTTCCAAACTTCAGCATCTGGAATCCCAAAACATGGAGATTTCAGACAACTCGAGAATCAGCTCCAGCCTTCTAGGACGAGGAGAATGGTAGCGTAAGTGGACGCACTAGACGTATACGTGAAGAGAGCGGCGCGCAGGCCCAGCAGCATCCCATTCCTCCAGACAAAGTCCAGTCAACTGTTTGCAGTTTCGATTAAATGAATCAAACGTGGGGTATACCAGTCGGACACGTTTCAGCGTTAAAGACAACCTTAGCCACCCCTTGGTTGAAGAAGCCAATGCACCAGACCCGGAGCGCGGGGCGTTACCGATTCGATAACTCAGAGTGTAGTGGGGGTTATCAGAGAAACACCGCGAATGTGAGCAGCACAAGACGCCTGAAGGGATGGGCTCCAAGCACAGGATTAGAGAGGACGATGAAAGTCGAGAGAGCCGAGTCAATTGATCCGGCCGGTAATCAACACAGCCACGATGTCTTTCCTTCCAACGTCCACACCTGCGCTCTACACTAACGCCGCTGGCCCATCCCAACACCCCCTCGCCCCTTCCATGCGAATCGATCCTTGCGTCGGTCTTGAAGCACCGAAACGCCGCCCGCACGCGCAAAGACATCGCTACACTCTTCCTTTGGTGGTGCTCTTGCGGATTCCTGCAGCGCGGGCGAGAGAAGACCCGCTGAGGCTTCTCGTACTTGCGCCGGAGCCAGTGTCGCTCACCGGCACGGTGGAGGCCGACATCCGGGACGACTAAATCTATCCTAGCCCCATCCCACGCCTCCATCCGCGCCGTTCTCGTTCTCGACCTCGCACTGCTCTCCCCGCGTTCACTGCGTCCATCGCCCACTATTCTCTCGTCTCTGCATCACGTCACACAAACGACTCACCACCGTCTCACGAGCCGTTATCCCGGTGAGCGCAGTGGGCGTGGAGTCCTGGTACGACGCCGTGAACGAGGGGTGAAGGAAGGTCAAGCCGCGTTGTCTGCCGAGCGCGCTTTCATTATTCTTGCCCCTTTCCTTTTTTACCTTCTTGCCTGGCATACAGCGTCTCGCTTTCTCCCGCGTGCCCTGCCCTCCCCCAATTCACACTATTTCCCACTGCTGTGCATTACCTTCGTCCATCATTCCCTCCTTCACGTCCTGATTTCGTCAGGCGATGTTGATCCTTTTGTTCACAGATTACCCTGCTTCAGTGGCGCGGTTCACGCAACGCGGGCCTACCTCCGACTATTCCATGGTGTGATAGCGGACTGCATTGGGTGGTAATCCTCACGTTCACCCTCGTAGTAGAGATAGACCGATGAATTCCGTGGGGCGTGTCTGGCGCTTTGTGTAGACGGACGCAGTTGCGGGTGCTAATGTCGCAGTCGGTGAGTACTCCCTCGTTCACATCTATCCACCCCCATTGCCGTCCATCACGATCACGCCGACATTTCCCCCTCTCCTCCGCTTCTTGCTCTCCCTTCATGTCCACTGTGTGAACGTTCCGCTCCTAGCCAACGTCTTCCGGCTGTTACTCGTGGAATTGACCAGAGCACGATCGACGGGATGGGTGAGATGGGGGTGAGGTTTGGATTGGCTGCTTGTATGCGTTTCTTTTTGCATTTTTGTTTTCTTCTCCTGCTTCTTCCGGCGGGATTTCCTTCTATTCTGTTTTCCTTTCCGGCTCGTTTTGGCGTTCTCTTGGGCAGGATTCGATGTGCGTCAAGCACTCGTGGACCCTCGTCAATGATACACCAGTGTTATACCAACGCAGTGGTGGCTGGTTGGATAGCACCCCCGCCAGCGATGGTGCGTGCGGTGCGGCTTCGATCGCAGATAAAGCGCCCGCGACTGCGCTGCCCAGCACGCGTCGCTTGTGATCCTTACAGGATGCTCGGGGCTCATCGGAGAAAGTGGATGGATACACGTCCACCTTAGTTCTGGACCTAGAGCAAGACCCACTGGCGCGATCATTGTTCCGTCTTCCGTACGTATGCTAGGAATTGTGTTTTCTGGTTCCTGTCGTTTCATACCGAATGAGATGATCGTACTCAATCCACTGTCCCCGTTTCTTCGGCTGCGATGACCATTTATGAGGGAAGAAGCTGGATGCATGCATGGTTCCTTCGTAGTAACTGACAAGAGGCGACGGTCCACTTTTGGTTAGGCTTGTTCTCTGCGATCTCTTGGGTTTCACCGACGAACGAGGTTCAAGCTAGATTACGGAAGCGCGTCTCTGCCTCCGCACACAGCTGTGCTATACTCTGCCACCTTCTCGAGTCTTGTGAGGTCCCGATATTCCTCAGGGTGAGGGACCCCGCGGTAGTCGTCAAGAAACCAAGTAGTTCACACAAACGCAGTCTACGCCGTTCAACGCGCAGTTGAACACGTCAATTGATCCGCCTGTCAGAAATCTCAGGATGCCGGAATGCCGAGCTCCATATTCCTTACAAGTCTCGCCGCCTTCACTACAGAGTGTTGATTTGTTAAGGCATCTTCTGTGTTCCAGGTAATCGAATCTTGCCATTGTGCCACTGGGAAACGAAATTCTTATTGACACCATCGAATCGGTGCAATCAGTTCGCTCGCCATCCATCCGTTCTCTCGACTAGAGGGACATCTGGGATTTCTTGGAGTTGAATTATGTGCTGCGATGCCAGCGTTTGGAGTGTGTATATTCACGGTTACCCTGTTGATACACACTTGATGTTAATCCCCCTGTTTCAATCACAGGTCAAACACCCACACATATTTCACCTCCACCACGTCAAATACGAGGACCTCTGTAAATGATTAGACAGTTTAATCGGCCCAGCTGTTTAACTCGGAAGCTTGAATAGTTGACAAGTTGAACTAATCAAATTGGTTCAATCGGGTTAATTGGTTCGATGCCACGACGCGGCCTGCATAATAGTAGTCTCCCACAGTCAGACTCAAATAAACGAGAAATTGAGATGGTCGAATAGATATATGTGGTAATTGTAGGATTAAACTAGCTCAAGCCGGTTAAACGGTTTAACAAAGGTTCCCGCTAAAACACCTTTGGTTTATTTAAGCCGACCTAACCAGGTGACAGACTCACTGCATTCAGACCCCCCCATAGGCACAGATGTGCCCACCTTCACCGATCCCCGCCTACGGACTGCCCACCCAAGCCGATGTTGGTCTACCCTAATAGGCATCGGCTGACGTTGGTCTAGCATCCCTACCAAGGCAAACCCTGCCCACCTTGGTAGATCTTCGCCGACAGTGGTGTGTCTATCTTGGCCAACCTTGGTCAACCTTGGCCGACCTGGGTCTAGGTTGGTGTTGGTTGGAATGGCTGGACGGGTACAAACCATGTCAGATTTTGAATTCGGCTAACTAGGCTTAGCTAGGCTCATCGGCCTACGTGAGTCTATGTGTGCCTAATCCAGTGGGAATACCTAGACTAACCTTGGCAGGGATGGGCAGACAGATGGGCAAGGGTCGGCACACTGGTCTGCCTACACATCTGCCTATCAGGATCTGGCAGACCTGTGCCTACAGGGGGGTCTGAACGCAGTGACTGTTGATATTCAGAAATCGCCATGCTTATGCTCCTGGGATCTTGGGAATTTTGGCATTCATTCCTGCATAGCCGCCGCCGTCGCGAGAACAGATTGGATGATGACCTGAGAAAAGTGGCGAGCGCGAGAAGAAAATTGCGAAAATAGGTCTTACAAAACCTGTAACTTGGCATTCGTGCAAGCCATCCCGCTTTTTGTGGTTCCCTCTTCAAGCTAAATGAATGCCGGTCGACTGGGCTGTCTTCGATGTGCTCAGCAGCAAGCTGGTGAGAATTTTTCTGTACCGCGGGGATAGGATCCATTTCTTTGCGGGTCCATCACATGACACGGACCGTCCACTCGGCGCGTTTCTCCTTCCGAAACTTCTCCTTCAGGATCTTGTTTCTACCTGTCCCTCTTCGGCCATTGGTGCTCTTGGTCGGTTTTCAACGACCTTCGGTCTGGCCTAGAGCGGAGCCTTTTCAAAGAGTGCGACGTCATTAATAGCGGTTTAAACCCTCAAGGTGGGATGCCGAAATGCCGCTATGTCCGCCGACCACGGGTAGACGGGAGAAGTACTGGCAGATCGATCACGTATTTTACAGCCCCTGGGATATACTCCGCCAAAAGGCGTTGATTCTCGCTGTGAACACCGTTCGGAAATCTTGCCCATCAAAATGGATGCACAGAAATTTGTCGAGAAGTCTTTGGCCATGGAGGAGACCGCCACTCTCGATGATGAGGCCCTGCTCGCGTGCATCTAATATACAAACGAGAGTGGTCACGTGTATGGTCTTTGTCTCAAGACAGATGCTCGGACAAACAGGGTGCAAATACGGAACAAACATCGGCCTCCTCTTCTCGCTTTCGTGTCGTCGCCGGCCTCTTGCATCTGTGCGTTTTTGGGACGCGTCAACCGACTTCTGGACTTTCCTGTCTCCCTAGACTTCCGTGACTTTGACTTCCCAACTCCTGGACACTGGCACCCAACCGTACATCGCATTGACATCTGCTCTCGACTTCCTCCGCAATATACTGCAACAATACTGTAGATGTGTCTCAGTCTTAGGATTGTTTCACAAGTAAGCACCATGTATCTACTTTACATGGGTAATAGATATGGCCATTGTCTCCTCTCCTTGCCCGGTTTTGCTGTGAGATGAGTCTGTAAAAGTTCTGCGCGCTGTGTCACCCTGTCACGCAAGCAAAAACGCGATCGTGCTCCATTCTTCGAGCCTCGAGGGTCATTTCTAATGCGGCACTCCATTCTCTGGTTCCTTGCAATAGTAATTGTCTTCCTTTTCAATATGCAGTATGTCTGTATTTTGCATCTCAGTGGAGGAATCTAATGCATCTACAGGCCTACTCCTCCTGCCTCCTTGCCACTGTCGTTGTCTCTCGCTCAGCGACAGCCAAGACGTGTTCGGTGAAACGGTGCGCTTACAATACGTCTTGAATATGCTAGTTATAGCGTGTTGTGGAAACAACACTAAAACCACACAAACAATATCTTATCACTCCCAAAAGACTAGCGCAATCCTTAGTGAGTTCGGGTCCGGACCGTAGTATGCGGCCAGCAGGTTTGGATTGTATAGTTAACAACGAAACAAGTACTATGAGGCACTAACAAAGTCCCCGCGGCACTTCACTTGGCAAGTTACAGCAGTTATCTTTCCGCCGCGGCGTTGGATGAACGTTTGTATGAGACGGATACAAGAAGGTAGTGACTATAAAGATAGTTCTATCACTTCAGGGCAGAGTTTGTACTTGGTGTTCACAAAATATCCCCAGCAATGGCCGATTCCAATTGCTATAATGAGGCAAGCTGTTTCTTCCTTGGCAATTCTCTTTACTGCAGGACTCTCCCGTACAGCAGACCTAAACTTGTCCTCGTTTAGGGACGTTTCCTTCACTTTTATAGTAACGGCTTAAGCGTTGACTGCAAGGTCCAACTAATCGATCCAACAGCTAATGACAGGACTCTCCCTGACGAGTGTGAAGGCAAAGCAGCTGACAAGTCACAACCAATTCTCAGGTGGTTAACCGTTTGAAGCTTAACTGATGAGTCCCTTGCTTGACAATTCGAGCCAACAACCAACTTCAATTTATAGACAAGTTACAAACAGAGATAGTAAACGAATCTCCGCGAAATATGCCTGAGGACACCCACGCCGATAGACGGTGCGATGAACTGGCTGTATGCGGGTTCTACAGGCTGCTTTTATAGTAATAGTACAAACAAAAGGAGATAAACTAGATATGGTAACTGAGATGTGGTGCTTGGTCATGTAGGTTCGTTCCCTCGTGGTTCTTCGTCGATCCCGCATGCTCTTGGTGCCGGGAGATCGTCGGTTTTGACCCCCGCGGTCTATATTTGGTATATTGGCAATACCGCTGTGCCTTCCGCACCCGCAGTACGATGCCGCGCCGGCCTGGGGTTGAACCCAGCCTTTTCAATACAGTCCTCCTCGTGCTTGTCTTTGGTGGATCCGGCCGCGGGCAGTGCTTGGCCCGCGAAGTACCGGAGTGCCTGAATCCGATCGCTAGAATCCGAATTAGGACTTGTGTGTCTTTGATTTGACAGGTCGCGTCGCGCCGCGGCGCCACGTGATCGTCCGATCGCTTTGGCAGTTCCCTGTCTTAGGGTAACAATGGGTCTATGCTCGACCGCGGCCCGTTAGTAGGCTCCGCGGTAGGTTATACACAGTTATGGGATGCCGCGGCATGACCGCGGTCGCTTTCCTCCATAATGTAACCGTTAACACAACTATGTCTTTGGCAGAGAGGCTCCGCGGCGGCTCTCCTACGCAGCTTATTGTACCACGCAACATGTCAAGTCTCGCCACTTCATCTATGCAGTCTCTGGGTCGCTTTTATAGGAATAAATCCCTTGAATAGGTTATAGGCGGTTATGGGTATATCTCCTTGGTAGTGCATTCAGAGTACAACACGCCGCGGCGTCACCGCGGTCGTGCTCTGAATACTACAGTCAGTAGTCGGAGCTCGCTCTGACTCTCCTTTATATCACCTAACAGAGCCCAGGTATACAGATATATTTGTATAGCACTGAAACTACCTTGCGCCTTTTATGATGTGTTTATAAGTGCAAAAATAGCTAGAGGACGTGCATTTGGTGTTGCGCCGTCTCATCGGGATGCTCGGAATGCCGCAATGGCACCGCTTTACCATGTCCGCCCTCCAGGTCATGCATCTCCGATTCGGCGACCATTACAAGACTTGAGTAATGTATCTCAGAGCAACGGCGACGCGTCTGGTGTGCAACGTTCAGGGCCCCGACTCTGGACTCACAGCGGGCTTCTTTGCGGGATGCTGACCGTGAACGCCAGCTCGCTCTTCAAGAGACCCCGAGCCGACGCCGGCGACGAGAGCCTCGACGTCCAGAGGGAGAGAGTGCCCGTTCGACATCACCAACACCTGGCACATCGACATCTCGAGAGACAGGGCTTCAGGTGCGTTACTCTGTAACATGCACTGAGCAAAATTTGCTCAAAGGCATATGCAATCCCCAGACACCTCCTGCCACTAGACCTGTGCATCCCCCACCTCGGTATGCAGCCAGTCAGCAGGAACGTCGGGCACGCGAGCATGCGGAACGTGAAGCGTGTGCAGGGCGAGCTCCGCCTCTGCCTCCTGCACAACCCAGTGCTCGCTCTGTAGCGCAGCGGGCACGGCGTGAACGCGAACGTCTGCAGCGCGAAAATGGGCAGCTTCCGACGCCACCAACTACGCAGCGGAATCATCGACGGAGAGATGCTGCAGGTGTGTGTCAATTCACCCCTACATGAACGGCCCCATGTATCAAATTTTCTAGACCTTCCCGTTGCTGCCGTGCCCCAGCTCCCGCTTGCTCGCCGTCCTTATGTCGAGCCTGCAGGCCACCATGACCTCGGACGCATGAACGTGGTCTGTCGGCACTGCAACGCTCTCCATTGGATGGATGAGAAAACCATAGCATCGAGCCAGCGAAACCCGGAGTTTGGGTCTTGCTGTAATCATGGGAAGGTGGCTCTGGATCTGCTCACTGAACCCCTGGCGCCCTTGCAGCAGCTCCTTACAGGCATGGATGCCCAGTCGAGGGAATTTCGAAAGAATATGGCACAGTATAACACGGCGCTCTCCTTCACATCTCTTGGCGTCAACGAGGATCATTCTATCAACAACGGGCGTGGGCCACCAATTTTTCGGATTCACGGCGAGCTCTGCCATCTTTCCGGGGCTCTTTTACCTCCAGACGGCCACAACCCCACTTATGCGCAGATCTACATTCATGAGCCTCGAGCCGCTCTGGATTATCGGATGCTCAATAATCCCGGTCTCAATCGTGACACGATGGAGACACTTCAAACGGTGATCAGAAATAATAATCCGTATGCTCAAATTTTTCGGCACTCAAATGAGGTCCTCCGCGATCTCGGCAACAATGCAGAAGATCATTCTGTAAGGCTGCGCGTTGCTCCTGGGGTCCATGCGCGGCGCGGTAACCTTCCGACTGCAGATGAAGTTGCAGTGGTTTTGCCTGGAGATCAGTCTCAGGCGGAGCCCCGTGATATTATTCTTCGTCGGCGCACTGGGCCACTCATGCGGATTAATGATCTTCACACCGCTTATGCACCGCTATATTATGTTATTTTGTTTCCTCGCGGCGAAAGTGGCTGGCATCCAGACCTAAGGCTGAATGAGCCGGACAAGGAGCATCCGGGTCGGTTGACCCAAACTCGATACGTTGCGTATAGGCTTCACCAACGAAATAATGAGCCGTCAACCATCTTACGGGGCTGCCGGCTGCTCCAGCGCTATATGGTCGACATGTGGGCATCCGCGGACCAGAACCAGTTGCGGTTTCTTCGCAAAAATCAGCCGCTACTCCGCACATCACTCTATAGTGGGCTCGAGGACGCCTTTCACGCCGCTGACGATAACCTGGATCTGAACGAAATCGGGCAGCGTGTTGTTCTTCCATCCAGCTACATTGGCGGACCACGCCATATGGGCCAACGATTCCAGGACTCAATGGCGATTGCCCGCTATTATCGTACTGTCGACCTTTTCATCACTTGCACAACAAATCCTGACTGGCCTGAAATCACTCGCGAGCTGTTTCCTGGTCAGCAGCCTGCTGATCGACCCGATTTGGTGGCTCGCGTTTTCCAGCTCAAAAAGAAAGCAATCATCGAGGACATTTACAAGAACGGTATTTTTGGGAGGGTGGTTGCTTATGTCTATACAATTGAGTTCCAGAAGCGTGGCCTCCCCACATCCACCTCCTCATCTTTTTGGAGCCCGGGCAGAAGCTTCTTACTCCCGAGGACATTGATTCTGCGATCTGGGCTCGCTGGCCAGATCCTGACACACAGCCGTTGCTTTTTGCGACTGTCAAGAGATGCATGGTTCACGGCCCATGCGGAGCTGCCAATACTCGGTCTCCGTGCATGGAGGACGGTCGTTGCACCAAGCGTTTTCCCAAAGCTTTTCGTGACCAGACATCGATGGATAAGAACGGCTACCCAGAATATTATCGCCCAAATGATGGACGCGCGTATGATGTCGGCGGCTTCATGGCAGACAATTCCTGGATCATCCCTACAATCCCTATCTATCCGCTAAATATAATTGCCACATCAACGTCGAGTGTGCTGCCTCCCTCTCCTCCTTCAAATACCTTTTCAAGTACATTCAAAAGGGTGGTGATGTTACGGGGATGCAGGTGCAGAACAAGCGTGATGAGATTACTCGGTGGATCGAGGGTCGCTACATCTCCGCAGCTGAAGCTGCCTGGCGCATCTTTCACTTTGATATGCACGATCAGGTTCCGGCTGTCCAACGGCTTCAGGTATATTTATTCCTTTGGCACCGTCCATCTGTCATTTACTGATTATTTGTTAAGGTACATCTTCCCGGGCAGCACCTGGTCACATATAATCCAGGCGAGGATCCACAAGAGCTTCTCGAGCGTGCTGCTTCCGAGCGCACTTGCCTCACCACGTTCTTTGAAGCCAATGCAGATGATGGCGCGCTTGGAGTCCTTGCACGTCAATACACATACCAGGAGTTCCCACAACATTTCACATGGAAAGGCGGAAAGAACGAGAAGAGATGGGCTGTTCGGCGTCAGGGTTTTGCGCTTGGCCGAATGTTCTTTGTCCCACCAAATGGCGGGGAGCGTTTTTATTTGCGCACTCTTCTTACTGTTGTGAAGGGTCCCACATCTTTCAAAGATTTGCGTACATATAATGGTGTGGTACATCCAACGTTCCAGGATGCATGCCTCGCACGGGGCCTTCTCGAAGATGACAGCGAGTGGCGGCAGTGCTTATCCGAGGCCTGCCTGATGCAAACTGGGTCCCGTCTTCGCCAGCTCTTCGCCACCCTCCTCCTATTTTGTGAACCGTCCCGACCACATCATCTCTGGGTTGAGTTTCGGATCCAGATCTGCGACGATCTTGCTCATCGCCTTCGAATCATGGGACGCGAGCCCACGGATGAAGATGTCTATGACTTCGGGCTCTTCCTGCTCGATAAAATTCTCAAGGAGTCTGGCCGAAGTCTGAAGGATTGGCCAGTAATGCCGCTACCAGTCAAGGATTGGGATGCTGCGGTTGAAAACCCTCTCATTGCGGAGCAGCTGAATTATGACCGGGATGCGGAGCGTGCACGTGCAGATGACCAGGTACCAAAGCTGAATGTGGAGCAGAGGTCTGCCTTTGACAAGATCGTCGCATCTGCTCGGGGAGAACTGGGAAAGACATACTTTCTCCATGGTCCTGGTGGAACGGGGAAGACTTTTGTCTACAAGACATGCTGCCATCTCTTGCGTTCGGAAGAGCATGTCGTGCTTTGCGTTGCATCCTCGGGAATTTCCGCTCTGCTTCTCCCCGGCGGTCGTACTTCTCATTCAGTGCTCAAGATTCCTGTTGAAGGTATCAATGCTCAGTCGTTTTGCTCCATTCCAAAAAACAGTCCACGTGCCGCTCTTTTGCGCCGTGTTACTCTGCTTATCTGGGATGAAGTCGGGATGCAGGACCGTTTTGCACTTGAAGCTGTGGACCGCACCCTTCGGGATATCCGCAATGATCCCCGTCCATTTGGTGGAGTAACCGTTGTTTTCGGCGGTGATTTCCAACAGATACTTCCGGTTGTTGTTCGTGGTTCTCGCGAAGACATTGTTGGGGCCTCCATCCAACGATCTCTGCTGTGGCAAAGTATCGAGGTCCTCCACCTGCGCAAAAACATGCGCTTGGAATCTGGTGGTCAGGATCAGCGTGACTTTGCAGCCTGGCTACTCGACATCGGACATGGGAGAAATATTTCCGCAGAGGGCAAGATTTCTCTACGGGATGGAATGCGTTGTGACAGTGCTTCCGATATGATAAACTTTATATATCCCAATGTCAGCACTGTTCCACCGCCTCCTCCCGACTACTTCCTCAATCGCATGATTCTGGCCCCGCGAAACAACGACGTTAACGATATGAATGCCGAGATTCTCGCCAAAATGGCCGGTGACACACGAACATATGTCAGTGCCGATAAAATCATCCTCGAGGCAGGCGCCGATGGGGACAACGAGGAGGATGACCGCCAAATTCCGGTGGAGTTTCTGCGCTCACTCAACGCATCCAGCTTACCTCCCGGAGAGCTCATGCTTAAAATTGGCTGCCCGCTCATTTGTCTTCGAAATCTTGCCCCGGCATGCGGACTTTGCAACGGAACACGGATGGTGCTTCTCAGGATGTCAGAGAGGGTTCTGGAGGTTCGTTTGGTGGGAGGTGATCATAACGGCGAGATTGCATTCATTCCTCGCATCTCTCTCACGCCGACAAATTCGACGGACTTCACATTCAAATTTTCTCGACGCCAATTTCCGGTTCGACTTGCCTTCGCGTTGACCATCAACAAGTCCCAAGGTCAATCGGTCAAATTTGTTGGTCTCGATCTACGGATTCCTGTCTTCTCACATGGACAGTTGTATGTTGCTCTGTCACGCGCAACGTCGGAGCAGCGCATCAAAGTGCTTTTGCCTGATAATGCTACTACTAATGAAACAACTAATGTAGTGTATCCAGAGGTTTTATTAGACTAGCTAATGTATTATTTTCTACAACTCTAACTCGACTCTAACCACAATTTGCTTACGATCATGCCCGCAGCACAGCCACTGATTCCAGCTTACTGCTCACCAAATCCTTAAGCCGCCCCGAGGGATACTTTGAGGTCACAATTGGACGGGCAAGTATCTTCAACATTTGAATTCATGATGTTTCAAGGTGGTCTTACCAACAGCAGAGCCGCACAAAGTCCAGTAGTTCCGAAACATTGACGTCTCAAGATCCAAATTAGGAAGTCGTATTCCTCAAACCAAATGCGCGCCGAATAAATAGGCTCATATCCATTACGGATTCACAGCCACTCTGTAAAATTTTCTTTCTTTCACTCCACCATGGCCTCATGCTTTTTGAAAATGCTCGCAAAGCCACCAGCAAGGTTACAATGATCGATGTCTCTGTCTTCATTGGGCCTACAGAAGAGGACTTTCTTTTGGGTGCCGTCAGCTACTTCAATGATGGTGACACCCCAGTTGCGTTCGAGGACGGTATTTATTATTGCCAGATTAGGGTATGTATTCTGCTCTGTTCATGGGCCTCACACTAACATATATCAGACTGTGAAAAGGGAGGACGGATTCCAGGTCCACAGTGGAAACCCTGAGCGGTATTCATTTGTCGGAGACCTGAAGACGGTTTGTACTTTTTCTGTCAACAAAACTTCGACCATGCTGATTTTGTGAATCAATAGTACTTCCCTGTTGACGGCGGCCGGGGGGCCCGTGCCTATGTGCACATCCTCGGCACAGTCACCAAGTCCAATCAGGACACAGCGACATTTGAGATAGAGGCTGAGCAGTATACCCTTGCCCATGCCGATGCAAAGAGGGTTGCGGAAGACACCGCAGCAAAAAATGGTACCCCGTTTGTCCCTCCACCCAAGTCAATCTTCCAGGCTTCGGGGTTCTTTGGGAACTCTGGGCGCTACAAAAACAAGAAACCAGTACCATATGCTAACAAGTTGGTCCTGATCGGAGCATTCCTCGCAGGGGTGTCGGAGACCTTGGAGGGTACTACGGTGAAGTCGAGGTTCCGACTTGAGGTTGACAAAGTTACCTTCGTGACTAACCCTCCTCCTCTTCCTCTTCCTGCTCTTACTTCTGGCATTACTACCCCATCTTCCGCCAGTGGATCTGGTAAAGGTACGTGATCGTGATCATTATCTCTCATCTCTTCTCATTGAAGATTCAGGCACGGGCCGTTTTAGCAAGTATAAACGTGCGCGCACTGACAGTGGGGTCGACACTCCTCCAACTAGCAGCCCTTCTCCTGCCATCTAAATTTTGATGCGTGTTACTTACGTCGTGACTTTACTTTACCGTGACTTTACTTTACCCTTCACATTATTCGTTCCTTGACTTCACGATCTAACTTTGTCAGCTTGCCGTACGCGACTTTCGTAGACCTTTGCTACGTTGATTCTTGACTTTGCATTTTACCTCTGTTGATCACTGGAATAGATACCTCTGGCTTTTGACGGAATCAATGACTAATTAGTTCGTAGCGAAGCACGAGTCCTTGCTAGTGGGGTACAAACAAGAGTTCAAGCGTGACCCTTAGAGGCCCTGAAAATGTAATCCGACAATTGCCTCTGACTTTATATCAGGACGGAGCTTTTCGGGCTCTCCTTCACAATTGACGGTGTTGTTCAGTCTATAGCGTGCATCGCTCTCTCTTTTATATTGCACCAGATATTTATTATTCCTCAGTGCCGTCCTGTTGTTCTCGATCCCGTATGGCGGACCTGTTGGAATGGTAGGATCTCCGGACGTTGCAAGCGCCTTGAGTGACCTATCTTAAAGGTCTGGGGATGGTTTACGTGCTGCTGTTTCCTCGTTATTGTTTCGCTTGCTATGGCAGAGCTCGGATCGGCTGCACCCACTGCTGGAGGCCTGTGAGCAGAGCTACTATCATGGAGCTGCGCGACACCACTGACTGAGCATCTAGATACTACTGGACATTCACGTTCTCTTCGCCAAAATACCGCAAGATTGTGTGCTGGCTAGTTGGGTGTAGGCTTATAGTTCTTCCAATCGTGTTGGCAGACTCAGTAGTGCTGTATAGACATCAATACCGCTGCATATATTGCAGGCATGTCGGGCGTGGATTGGGGCGCAGCTACGCAAATCATGGCTGCAGCCAACATTGGAACCGACGGCGCATTCGTGGCTACGAATGCTCAGGTATAGTAGGCGCACCCCTCACCATGGTATGGCCTTGCCTCTGATCTATACGAAGCGGTGTCTATTGTGCTCTCGTTATCATGCACGCAGTCATGGCTAGTCTCACCACCAAAGTCATCGCTCGGTTGCAGCACTTTTACATCTTCCTTAACCTCGCGTATGTTCATTGTGCCGTGGCTCCGTTCGATGACCGAGTGATCCCGCAGGCTCTTTCTTGTCGTGATTATTGCTCTCCCTGTTGCTACCCCCAAGGAGCTTCATAACTCAGCCGCATTCGCATTCGGTCGCTTCCAAAACAGTGCGCACATTTCCGCTTACATTATCAGTTTCCCTCATGCCATTTCAGCGTCCGGGTGGGGAAACGGCTTTGCCTTCATCTTAAGCTTCTTAGCTCCGGCATGGACAGTCGGTCGGTCCGCCAGCCTTCCGCTGTATTATTATCGACGTCTCACCAGGAGGATTCGACACGACTGTTCACATCAGCGAGGAGACCCGTAACGCTTCCAGCGCTGTCCCATTCGCCATGATCTCAGCAACAGTTCTGAGCTCCATTCTGGGCTGGAGTGAGTCCGCATCGGACCTTGGTGGCATTTAGCTGAAATGAGCTTATATAGTTGTGAACACTGTTCTTGCCTTCTACATTGGTAATGACTTGGAGTCAGTAATCGGTAACCCCATTGGACAGCCTATGGCCACGGTACGTGCGCTGATTCTTTCAACACCTCTGTCTCACGAGATGTACAGATCTTGTTCAATAGCGTTAGGAAAGGAGGGACTTTGGCTATTTGGGCGTTTATGATCATTACACTCTGGATGACGGGAATGGATTTTGTATGACTTCCGAAAATTCTCTTCAGTGTTTCTGACTCAGATACTTCCCAGCTTATTGCAGGATCTCGACAGATATTCGCCTTCTCGCGAGATCAGGCATTACCGTGTCTGGTGGTTGTACAATGTCGATCCGCAGACGAAGACGCCAGTACACGCGGTAGTCTTCCTTGCCGTAATGACCATTCTCCTGGGCTTGCTTTCGTTCGCAGGTATGCAGGTATGGTCTACTTGCCCGCAATTACTGAATAGGATGTAAGCATTTGCACAGGGCCCCTGGCCATTAGTGCCGTCTTCACAATGTTAATTGTATGCCAATATATCTGCTTCACAACCCCAGTACGTCGGTTCATTACCATTAATCTTGACCAACACCCGTCCACAGTAATCGCACGCTGGGTGGGCGGCCAAAATTTCGTGCCTGGGCCGTTTAATCTTGGTCTACTCGTAGTCCAGTCTTTTGCGAAAGTTTTCTGAGGTCTGAGCCCACGCAGAGCGCACCAGTGTCCTTCATCGCATCAGCGTACTTGATCTTCATTATTTTGGTTTTTATGTTCCCCGCCATCCCTGGCCCAACTTCGCACAGCATGAACTATACCGTTGTTGTCGTGGGAGGGACGGTCATTTTGTCCCTAGGGTACTTCTTTTTCCCGAAATATGGGGGCAGATATTGGTTTACCGGCCCTGTGGGGACTATCGAGCAGGTTTTAGTCCACGAGGGAGAGACGGATAGTGGTAGCTCCGAGGATTGACCTAGTAATAAATCGGCTGTTTGCTGAGACCTCTGTAAAACTAGTTATTGCTCCACAACCGCTTGCCCATTCTTTCCCATTTTTTTTCTTTCTTGTTTTTTTTTTTTTTTTTTTTTGGGGGGGGGGGGGCGGTCGTCGGTACACTTCCTCCCCGTCCTTATAGGTCAAGTTTCATCATACATTGTTGTTCAGGAAAATGGAAATTGCTGGCGAGAAATCCTTCAGGGATGCCTAAAAAAACCTCACATGCCCGGTCGGTTTGCCTCGGAAACACCCTCTTCCCGTCGGAATTTTGCAAATCAAACTACTTAGCAATTTTCCTACTATCACTGGCTCTTATTTCCCCAAAGCTCATCCAAAGCGCACCATTATCCAACGAAGATTCGATCATTGTCATTACGCCATCAAATGAAGCTCCAAACACGAATGATGCCGGTGCCTCTCAGTACACGCACGAATTCCGTCCGCTACATGTTTCCGACCTTGCCAATTCCCGGGAAAACTGCCAGAATCCTGCAATTGTGGAATTATTCCAATAACCAGCTGCAAGTGCGAATGAATGCCAAGCTGGTTTGGGTTCAAAAAAGACATAACAATAAGTTTTTCCCGGGGCTCAGTTAACCGAAGACAATATAGGGGACAATGATATCTCCGTCAAATGTCAAAGACGGGATATAGACGAGAACGGCAACAAAAAGTCTGCAATACCCGCCTAAATGTCGCACGTCCGCAGCGACTTCAAAACGACGTGGTCGGCCCTCAACTTCACGTCAGGCTTGTACGATCTTCGTGAAATGCCAGAGATAGAGAGGCCGGAATACTGGCCACACGCCCCTGAATCTGCGCTGCTGGCTACGCTCGCACCCCATCGCGCTGCGGATGATAGCCTCGCCAGGTTGAGCATGGCACGTAACTATGATTGTGACCGAGTTTCCGGAACCCTGAGCGTAGGAATACATTATCAGACTGAAGAACGCACCGAACGCTTTGCACGAGTCGCTGCTCTTGAACCTACGCTTGGGAGAGGACGGTTTCCGAGAGCAGCAACTTATACCCCGGATACAAGAAGCCATCGGGCTCCAGCCAGAGCGCACAGAGGGCGATAGGTACGAAGCAGGTGCGGTAATTGGGGACTGAGTGTTCTGTGCACGATTATACTGACACGCGTCAAGCACTAGATGAAAAGGCGAATTTTCCAATGAGCCCTCATGAGAACGGGCCGATATCTCCTAGAGATTGATCAAAGCCAGGCCTGATCATCTCCTTCTGCTCGCCTTGATTGCGTCATATATCTCTGGTAGCTTCGGTAACTTAGGCTGATCAAATATTCTGTCCCTTGCTCCGGCGTAATGATCGAACGACATAAGATCTGCAATGGTTCGAGTCTACGAATAATTCACTACCTCCCCGAAACACCACGCAAATCGGATTCAGATCGAGCAGTCTACTACTAGTCTACCACCTTGAAACCCGGGATGAGATAGGATCTTCAAAAGATCTTGACCAAAAAAAAAAAAGAAAAAAGGCATCACACAAGACCACTGTGCATGACCGCAGAGTTGTACAGACCAGAAGTCACAACGTCTCAGACGGAAATTTCAAAAGGACTGATAAAAAAGAAAGAAAGAAAGAGTGGATTCGCAAGCGCGACGGGCTTGATACTGAAGCCCGAGAACCTGGAGAGAGAGGATTGCACGCGTAATGAGCACCGCGAGAGCGATTCTTGAGTTCGCACCCACCGAAATAACATCCCAACACCTCCTGCCAAATAGCGAACTTATGTATTATGTGTATCTGACCTTGAGAGACCATAAATATCTCAGGCCCTGCCCACCCCTCCACATAATGAGGCGGGTCTTCTCGCAGGCAGCGCAGAGTCAACAAATTCGCCTCTGGCCACCGGTACTGCCACTGTTCTGTCAATTTACGCATCCAGCCATGATCTTTGAACCGCCGAGATTAAATTAGGATCCCATCCGGTATATTGTGACGTCCTCCGACCGGTGTGCTTGAGGGAAGCAACTTCAGGTAAGGTTTACCTATTGCAAACGTCGGTACATTAGAAAGCAAGTAAAGTTTTCAGTATGCTACCAAATATGAGCTAAGATATCAATGATAAGCTCGAGGCTCGAGCAGCGGGTTCAAATCGTCAACGGCTTCATACTCAAGGTCGTATAAATTCATAGGCCCGGGAAATACATCATCACGAACATCAGGACGCCGCTGTTATTCCCATGCGCTTGGAGCACGAATTCGGAACGTAGAAGACCGTTGGCCGTCATGTCGAACCTACACAATTTCTTTTGCATGATATTCTACTGAGTCTTGGATTTCCGTCATTCCGCAAACAGTGCTATAATGGGGGGGGTGTTTATTATACTCGTGTGGTCCAAATGTCTGAACAACGAGTTTACCAAAGACAAACAAGTAGTAATGTACGGGTGGTTATCCTTACATATAACTACAGGATGCCAACGGAGCACACACCATTCCAGAGGATCGTACTACTCTAGTGTACCGTGGGCTGGCCGGCGACTTGTATGGCAGGATGGGCGGATATAACCCTGTGGGACCCGGATCAAGTTCTCCCTCTCCAGGTATAAATCTCTGCTCTCCACCAGTCCACAGTGCACCGTTGTAATAGCGTCCCTTTGCAGAATGCATGCACAAGCAACCACAAATTGGCGTGTTCAACTTCCGAGGAAGGTCCACAGCCAATGCAGGTCAGCGTGTTCAACTTCCAAAGAAGGTCCACAGCTAACGAAAAGGGAGATTCCAAGAGGACAGGGCAATCACAAAACACCTAGAAGGGAGCACAGTTGCGACGATTCTCGCGAAAAACTCCAGGAAAAGCCGAGAAAGAAACACGAGGTGTATCAATAATCAAAACAGAGCTGGGACAGCATAGCAGCAAAAGGAGCCTAACACTAAGATGCAAGAGAGGCAAGGCGAAGAGTAACGGAAGGAGACAAGGCACCACCGGAGCTAAGAACGACCTGAAGGAGCAAAGAAATGGCAGGCGACCCGAAAGATCCGATTTGTGACAGCGGTCCGTGCGTGGCAACGAAAAGATCTGGGAACGATGCAAATGCACAGGCTGACCCCGACAGGCGACGAGACAAGAGCAGCCTCTTCTCGCGCCGGCCCCGGGCCCCATCGAGCCTGGAGGCACTCAATGATTCCTTGAAGGGGTGGCACAGAGGAAGAGGCCATAGACTGGAAACGGGACGCGCACACCAGGGTGCATCAAACGGTATGAGAAACTGTTTCCCTCATTTTGAGCTCGACTGCCGGTTATACGCGCCCGGATGTCTTGTGCATCAGCATTCACAGGCAGTGCAGCGGTTTCCGGGCCAGGAGCGAGGGCTAGCATCGAGTTGGCCAAAATGGACATGGAAGTGGAGGTCCAGAATCATACCATGTAATGTAAACTACAATAACTGGACCCATCAATTCGGTTGTCATTGTATAACTTGTGCTCGCCGGCTTCGTCTTCCAAAGTGTCCAACTCTTCGAATCAAAATTGTGGCTGAACAATAACGACGATGGTACTACAGACAGAGTGTCGCACCTAAGCAATCAACGACCCATTGTCAACGATAAAACCTTGCCCAGTCGCGAGCGCGGAACGCATGCAGAACAGATACGCTTCCGCCGCTCCCTCAGGCGTGCCCAAGACTTTCGTCAAGGTTCCCGCCTTGAAGATATCCACGTTTCCCCCGTCATCTTCTCAATTAACTCGGTGTGAACAGCGCCCGGAATGACCACATTAACCCGGATGGGCGCCAAGTCAACCGCGAGTCCTCTGCTCAGTGCCTCGACAGCAGCCCCCACCGGAATCAGCGTGCTGGAGCCCGGACGCGGGCGGTGGACGCTGAGTCCCGAAGTGAACGTGATCGAGGACGACGCAGCAGGGTTGAGATAACGTCCCGCATTTGCTGCTATGAGCTTCCCGACCAGCAGCGAGCCGAGGTACCGCACGGTGAAGGCTGCGAGCCCGGTCGTCGCGGTTATTTCGGCTAATGGGGTTCTGTTTGGGATATCACCCGCGGTGTAGACGATGTGGTCCAGCGGACCGCCGGTTTTCGTCACAGCGGCGTCGAGCACAGACCGGAGGTTGCTTTCCAGCGTCTCGAGGCTGGAGAGGTCGGCGGTGCTGCCGCTGATGTGAGCGCCGGGGTAGAGCGATCGGAGCTGCGCGATTTTGGCGGACAGCTTTTGAGTGGTAACAGAGGTTATGTGGACTCTGGACCCGTTGGAGAGTGCGCCGGAGGCGACTGCAAAACCGAGCCCGGAGGAGCCGCCAATGACGAGGGTACGGGTGTTCAAAAGGAAGTTTGGGTGGGCCATTACGTTGATTGAGTCTGAGGGTGGGAGGCGTGGTACTTATACTCTGAGTCGTTGATGATTCAGGCACTTCTGACTTAGTCAACGGTTGCTTTCCATCTGGGGTAAAACCTCGCGCGAAACTGACATCCATCTCCTGATATTTTCCGTATTACACGGGAAATCCTAATGTAGCTGACCAGGGGATGGCTGGCAAAGCAGGCTCTTGGGACACTGATTCAGGAATGGGCCTGTATGGCGAGATCGGGTTTAATTTCAACTTCGCAAGAAACTGCACCCACACTTGACCAACCTGCTCGAATAGTAACGAGGAGCTTGTAGTATATATAATACCAGCCGTTTCCCGTATAATACGGCAAATAGTAATGTAGCTGACCAGGTACAATTTCGGCTGAGCTTCGACCGGCACGGACAAGGTACGGACGTCAGGCTCCTGGGGGTTTGTCGTCAGAAAGTCACTGTACCGCCAGGTCGCCGCTGGCCCCCGCCAATCGCGAAAGAAAATCCTGCCGTTTCGCATTACACCGCAGTAGGTAGTTTCGGAGCCGCGCAGGTATGTCCAGCCGTCATTCTTGCCTGAGAAAAAGAACCGATGTGGATGAGAGATGTATTGTGGATGGCATCAGAGATCGCACGGAACAGGATAGGTAATGTTGAGCAAAGGGAGCACCACAGGGAGGCAAGGAGGACGGATGTATGTATGAAAGTATACATGTGAATGAGAATAAGAGGACACAGCACGGAAAGAAGGGACGCGAGGAAGATAATAGATCATAATTTGTCCTTGTATTTAAAGTACAGTAAGGTACGCGGGCGGGAGAGAAGGACGAGGTTCAGCAAGCGAAGCAAAGCTTACGGTGGGGTCAGAGAGAGCGGGGGTCAAAATGTAGAGGCTATGGGGTATGGGTAGAGGGTAATGTTCGAAAAAGTCTTCTATGTACGGTCCCCATGTATGCCTCCACGACTGATGTGGGACATGGCATAATCTAGTGAGCATATTTCTGCTTCTCGCAAGCTATTTGGGCTGAAGTCACACTCGAATCCAGCCCGGCTTGCCAAGAACGTAAATACGGGGTAAACAGACGGTACGCACGGGACCTGTCCCGTCGGACGGCTGCACCCGTGGCGTAAGAAAATTATGCCGTATTTCTGACGCCCGTGGGCGTAAAGTGGACGGTTTGATGCCCTAGCTAGGGCTTGAGAGAATCTTTTTCAAACCCTTTTTCTGGTGAGCTATTGAGTTGAAATACTTTCTTTCAAGGCATAATACACCTCCGTAAGCGATAGGAACTTGGTTGAACCACCTGAAACATCCCTCCCGAGGAGCCTAATCAGGTTGCAATGCCATCAAAGTGCCGGGATATTCCGCTGCAGGAATTCCAGCGGGTGAAATGGATACAGGTTGATAGCAATAGAAAAATCAGCCTTCAGCTCTTCAAACTCAAATTCTAGATGCTACTTGCTCAGCCGGTTTCCGATTTATACTGTGTACAGTCCGACCTGGGCTCAAGCCAGGGTGAGTCGGGCTTGGGCTTGAGCCCTGGCCCGGGACAACACTACTCCGAACCGTCACTGGACGTCAAACCATCAAATTCCATGCCGATAGGACGTTGGCAAAGCCACGGATGTCTCGAACACACGATGAAGAATGCGTAAGCTGATGGGTCGTATCCTCGCGAGCTTCTGAATGTTGTATATTCTACTATGTTGTCCAGCCGTTCTGTACTATGAAATAGTGGCTGGGGCCATGACCCAGCCACCTGTGCCACAGTCACCATTTCGTGCCGGATGGGGACTGGCAGGATCAATAGGGACCATCAGAGATATTCGAAGGATGTGCAGCCTTTATACAGCTGCAACGCAAACTTCAGCTCAAGTAACGCGCAGAAATCGCTGAGAATAACGATGATGCTCCAGGTGAATAATATAGCATCGTAGTAATCTACGTCGTTGCGTTTCAACTGGATTAAAGTTTTGAACGTACAGTGCCCCCGTAGTATGCCTGAGGTGGACGCCCGACCGGGGTATGTTCAGCTCTCCCTCTAAGTATCCCTGCGGTGTGCCCGCGAGTCATTGAATAAATAGATAAATATTTCTGCGGGGGAGCTGATTTCTCGCTAATCACGTGGGCGCGTGCCTCAGAGCTGATTCGCTGTTCTTGCCGTGAGGCTGTGCCTCTACTCTTGCCAAGTTGCCACCGTTCCTCAGTCATCCAAAACTCAAAAATTGGTAGAAATGACAGGATCCGGTAAATACAAAAAGTGTCCTGCAGAAGGTTAACTACGACGAACGCCAACCACTCTTGGTGTCGTCCTTCAGAAATCCTTCACATGAAAAGTATGAGCAAGAAACAGACTCCAAAATGGCTGGGAATTTTTTTGCCGCCCTACTGCCGCCAAGGGCAGTGGTGGCAGTTGGCGGCACTTTCACTTTGCCCGAGTCGATCGGCGCGCAATCATGTTTCAGCGCCAGAAAACTATCTAATCCATTGAGAAGCACGGTGTGAGACAAAAATCGGACTATGATACGGACGCGGGACCAGGTCCGCCGCGCTAGAACAAATAATACTTGGACGTGTATTTAACCTGGATATCAGGATCACCCGCCACACACTGTACGAAGCGAATCGAATCATTACTCACGCTACAGAGGGAGCAATAGATAGACATACCGAAGCCGGAGGCTGGCCGCCCACCGTGTCGATGCGAAAGATCTGCGATGCGAGCTGCCCCTCCACGGCGTTGAGCGCGAGCCAATCGATGTTGAACGCGGGATCCCCAGTGGGGTCGGGGATATCGCCGACCTTTGCGCCGATCACGAAGTCGTTAGGGTTGCCTGTGACGGACGTGAAGTCCCATTCGGGCGAGAGGCCGGTGCCGGAGGGCGATGTGACGAAGAAGTGGGACTGTGGCCGTAACGGATGAGCTATATGAGCAGCGAGAAGCCGGATGGTAGACATACGCCGTCCAGAGTCGGAGTGTGGATGTCGGCCCCAATCGAGGATGCAAGAAAATCGGGCCCCTCAACGTCCCAACGGTCGAACGCCCTTTGCTGAATCGTCGAAAATTCGGAAGGGTGGTCTAGTATGCAGGAGATGTCGAACAGAGACGCCACAGCACCGATTGAGCTGGGTGATACTATCAGCAAATGCACGGTCACGGAGAATTTGGGGGTACACGAAGGTGGTGCTTGAGCATGTGTAGTTCTGAATACCGACTCCGAGCAGGATAAAGAGCGGTGGGGTGGTCGGAGAAACGAGCTGGGTCTGACCTGCGGGCAGATCCATGACGGCTGTCGATGTGTCGCAGTTCGCGGTCGGGCCAGAAGGCCCCGGGCCAGACGCAGAGACAAACGCAGCAGCCGACAAAAGTGCTACTAAGAGCTGGGTAGGGAACATCTCGAGGCTGTTGAGAACCAGAGGTTGGGGATTTCGGGTTGACACTGGGCTTTTTATACAGGCGTTTTGGAGGGCACTCACGATCCTGGCAGAATTGCTGCAACAGGTTGTCTCCGCCACTCTTTCGGGTTGACTAGAGTCTCAGGAACAGCCGTTGATTTTGGTTTTTGGCTCGTAATGTTCGAATGGATCGGTGGAATAAGTGGCAAGTCGTGGAACGAATGGTGGGGCAGGAGATCGTCGCTGCTTTGGGTGTACCTGAAGAATGGTGTACACGCGATGGTTCGAAGAAGGAATGGCGATGTCTTCCAAGGGCAATCAACGTTGCGTTCCCCCGTCTTCCGAGACCCCAGGATCATGAACTTCACTTGCGCAGCGGTTTTCTAACGCGCAAAGCACAAAACCCGGCGCTCGATGACATGCGAAGCACCAGCGGGATCCAAGATAACGGCAATGAAAATCATGATCATCCAGAGACCCAACGGGTCGGAATGGACCCTTACCAGGTCGGGATATAGTTGTGACTTCAGGTGCATGCAGACATCCCTTGATTCCACACCAATAGCGCCCAAGCATTCCACGGGTAAGAAGCGACCAATGCGACGGGACCAGCCTTATCCTCTGAATTTCCATTCCAGCCTGAATGCTGCGAGTGCCTGCCCCCTGCCTGGAAAGGCGAGGATAATAATAAAGGGCCGCTGAGAATAGAACAACTCCCTCGGGTATCACCATCCGTCACACTGTTGAGGGGTGGTATTTAAGGGCCTTTCACATTCGCAGTCAATGACCAAGCGTTGAGTGGTTGCGCAGCTGCCGCATGACTGAGAAATGCAGTGCGCTGAGAAGATTCTGGAGGAGCGCCGCTGATCCGCATTGGTCTTCGAATACTGATCCGCGGATCGAATTACAGCAACGGATGCACAGAGACATTGTGAGGAGTGCAAGGCCACCACTGGATACTATGCAGGTGAATTGTAAACGGTGGTAACCAGAAAACCGAACTGCCAGAAGATTGAAGGATCTCGAGACACAGAAAGAACCTCGTGCGATACCCATCGACCTCGGAAGCCCTGTTAACGCATTGTGGCCCTGAAAAGTCCGCCAGGGGTTTACAATACCGTCCGTGTGGAGAGGGTACCATAGAAGAGTACACTTGCTGTCGCGAGACAAAAAAAGATGTTTTATATATAGAACGAGAGGTGGTGAACGTGAATGGATCCAAGATCCAAAAGAGTGGTGGATGGCATCCCCCAACATGGTGGGTGCGAAACAATATAACAAGATTAGGGCCGCGGACATTGTAGCGGCTACGAGTCAGGATTGAGGCTGGCATCTTGGCAACACTTGAATAAAAGGAGGCTAACTTGGATAAAAAGCAATGAACGTCGGAGGCGCATACGCTAAACCTTACCCGAACCAAATTCCACCAGAGTTTCGGAATGAAGCGGTTAACTTGTCCAGTCTTTCACGGGTGGCAAAGCGAGCGTGCATGCAGGCAGAAAATTCAAAGAAAATCACCAAGTCTAGACGTCTTCGAGCTCAGTCCGAGTCCTGCTAGCCTGAGATGGAGGAGCCCATGTAGAAATAAAGAGTAGCGTGGGTCGGCGAGTGCGCTGGGAGGCGTTTGAGGTTGGTGTGAGGCTTCGTGGCTGCTGATGTCAAGCTGACGTGGCGAAATGGGAGACTTGATGGCGGCAGCATCGGCATACAGTTTGATGGCGGCAAATGCGGCATTCGACTTCGTTTCGTACTGAAATTTTGGCATTCTCGCACCTTTCACTTCACTTTCTCTCGCTTGGATCTCATCCCCAATTCCGAACAGGGAACATTGCGCACCTCATGGAAAGTTGATTCCTCACAGCCAACTCTCTCAGAGTCTGATATGATTAACCCCGAGCACTCACACCCGCGAGCAAGATTTCATCCACACACCGGATAAAGCAAAATATTGACCTAGGTCAAGACTTAGATGTCAACTGAGAGTAGATAAATCCCTCGTTGTCAGCCGATTATGAAAGAACTGACGGGTCGTACCCTCGCGAGCTTCTGAATGTTGTATATTCTACTATGTTGCCCAGCCGTTTTGTACTACGAAATGGTGGCTAGGCCATGACCCAGCCGCCTATGCCACAGCCACCATTTCGTGGTACGAAATGGCTGGGCAACATACTAGATGTTTTCAGGACGGTCGGCCTTTTGTCATCTTGTGATTACCCAATCTCTTATGCACATCACTACAGATCGGTGGTGTAGTTGTGTACTTCGATCTCCGAGCCACATGGCGTTTACGTTTTGTGACCCCAACCTCCTCAACTCTCTCGCAGCGACCAGCCCCGTACATACTTCGAATCCCTACGCAGACATTTAGAAACAGCATTACTAATATTAAATGGGAGGCTATACCTACCTATCTTGCGTTCTTGCTGATTAAGGTGGTACTATTAGTAAACGAGCAGTACTGCGGCTGAGTAACCGTTTTCTCAGGCCGTCTCCGAGGATTCAAGGGTTCTGATGAACTCCCGCTGTTGAACATCAGCCATTTGATAAATACCTGGCGGCTTGTTCGGCCTTGCAATGCCTATTTGAGCTTGCGCGCTTGTTTTTCGATCTTGTGAGCTTGTTGAAAAGCTCGCAAGGTGAAACAGGCCTGCAATCATACAAGCTCAAGAAAAGTGAAATCAAACGAACTTCCTAAAATGGGACCAAAGCACAAAAATATAAAAAAAGTAGAAAGGTTCATCTCCTTCCATTTTATTCTGGAGCGGAAACTTATTTCGGCGCGGGAAAAAGGATTATTAAATGCCTCGCTTCTTTCATTTATAGGTGGTTAACAGACGCTTGATAGTGATTGGCGCGCAGGCTCCAAGTAGGCTCTCACCTCGACGAACGCTCACCATGCAAGAGGGTGGAAAAATCCTCTCTTCCATCCTCCGGCCGATGATTCTCTGGCCTTCCTTTCACTCCTGGCACTACATGAAGAAAATAGAAATTTTAATCTGGACCCTGTAGTCGGCCGAGATTAGCAACCGATCAGAGCCGATGTATAGGTGACGTACCGGCTTGACGGAAAGCCCGACAGTTTCGGGATTTGCTTTCTCAGCACTATCAGTTTCACATCAGGCAACCAACCATTTGGTTTCCGTGGAACACGTCGCCAGACGTAGCCTTCAGCGCACGCACCAGAGAGCTACTTAAAGCCCCAGTCAAGGCCGAACTTCCTACTCACTCGCAAGCTCAATATGGTGCTCAAACTTTATTCTTCGGCATACCCACTTGCCGGTGGGGGCATGGTCGCGCTTGTCCTCGCAGAGAAACAAATCCCTTTTGAACATATCGTCGTCGACTTGGATACCAATCAACACAAGACACCCGAATTTCTTGCCATGCACCCGTTCGGCCAAGTGCCCGTTATCGTCAGTGTTCTTACGTGTCGCGTGTCCAAACACTCATCGGTGGACTGCAGGACGACGATGGCTTCATCCTGTATGAGAGTCGTGCCATCTGTCGGTACCTTGAAGAGAAATATGCCGATCAAGGCGCGCCGCTTCTTCCTAAGGGACTCAAGGAGCGAGCCCTCGTCGAGCAGGCCGCGTCTGTGGAGTTGGCCAACTTCACCCCAGCGGTCGTCAAAATAGGCATGGAAGCAATCAGAAAACCGTAAGTTCTTCATATTACTACACTGCGAGCACCGCTGGAAGATTTCTCTTAGGCGCAGAGGCCTGCCCGTCGACCAGGCCATCGTTGACGAGGCCGTTGCGGAACTATCTGCGAAGCTCGACGTGTACGAGGTGATCCTCGGTAAACATAAGTTCCTGGCGGGCGATGTGAGTACATTGCGTGCGATTTTCAGTACGGGACTCGTTCTGATCCCCGCCCGCCGGATAGGAATTCACCCTGGCAGATGTGTTCCATTTCTCCGCCTACGCGCCCTTCCTCGCTGGTGCAGGTATCAATATCATGAAGAGCAAGGGTCCGAATGTTACGCGGTGCGTTCCTCCGCCTTCTGTGTACATTTCGTGCATTGATATGTTCCTATCTCGGAAGTTGGTGGAACGACCTCATTTCGCGCCCCTCATGGGTCAAGCTGCAGGCAGAGGGAATCAAGGGAACTGTGACTTGATTCGAGAAAGCGAAGGCGTAAAGAGTAGTAGAGTACCGACCCTAGAGGGACTTGTCGTTTTGGAACATTCATGTATTTGTGAATTTTCTGGAACCACGAATTGATTTCACTCACCAAAAGCGGAAAGAATACCGAACCTGGAGGGACTTGTCCTTGTGCAACAGACACTATCTGTGAACTTCTTGCAACGTCCGTCCAACCATTAGGATTGCTCACAGTCGCACTTTTTCATGCCCTTTTTGCTCCCCTTTTTTGTACCCTTTTTCATGACTGGCAGATAATGTGCTATAAAATCCAGAAAAGTTCACTCCAGTCCTTTTTGAATATTTGAGGTGGTATGTGACCTTTGAGGAATGATATGAGCACCCAGGCTGCATGCAATGGAGAAATGCGGCCAAAAAGGGTTGAAAAAGGGAGCTCCGACCGCGGGTTCCTTTTTATTCCGTTTCCCACAGAATTGCTCGTCTTCTACCCTTTTTATACTTCTAATTGAAAAAGCGGGGAAAAACCGGGAGAGAATGGCAAAAGGGCGAAAAAGGGTGAGAAAAAGGGCGCGAAAAGCAACCCGTAGACGGCGCAGCCAAACACGCGCTCACCACACGTCAATCATGCACCACCATGACTCGTACTCCCTCTCGCGATTGCTCCAAGGATTGCTCGCCCCTGCGCCGAATGCGGTCGATAACCAGTGTCCTGAACGTCGGTGTGGCACGATCACGGACCCTTCTTCATTTCCACTGGAACCGCCCGGGAAGCTACCAGCAATCGCCCGTCCGTCGACATCCGACCCTCTTCCCCAAGCACCGTTAATACGCAGACCAACGTCCATCCACGCTGCCACCGCCGCCCCTTTTTTGCACGCCACTATACCTTCGGAGCCTAACCCTCTTGGATGAAGATCACGGTCGCGACGATCGCGCTCAGCCGGATCGCGAGGTGCGAGGTCGATACAGAGGACGAGCGGTGGTAGAAGAGAGGAAATGCCGGCCATAAAGCAGTACTGGTGCGTTGCTTCGCGATAGCGTTTCGTTGATCTTCAAGAATCAAGAAGGTCATCAGCACTACGTTTCGGCTGTGGGGGCTGCGTTTCTTTTGTCACCGCACTTTCATCGCCCTAGCCTCGAATCCTCTCCGGATCCTCTCCAGACTCCGCTGCGACTCGCCGACGCGTATTCCCTCCAGCACAACTAAGGAGGACCTCTAGATATCGGGTACTCCTGTACGTCTTTCCTTCATCTCTTCCATATCCCACGCGTCTTTCTCAATGCTCTCTGAGGTGTATCTTCTGCTCCCACTAACCGGTGAATGTGCGACAGAACAACTATCTGAATGTTCACCATTCCCGTTGTGCTGTTATATCTGCTCGTCCTTAGTCCCCCAACCTTATTCGTCTCCTCCCTCTCCCGCCGGTTTGCGCTGCTCTCCATTTCTAGTATTCCCCGCATTCCATTCCATCGGCGCCGCCCTCTATATGTCCTCGCTATGCTCCCAGGCCTGCCATTTTTACATGCGTGTCTTTTCTTACTGAAATGAATGTTTTCTTCTTTCGACATGTGCGCATTTTCTTCCACCTTCGCTGCGCGGAATTCCGACTCGCCTGTTTGCCTGCACCTCCGATGTCAAATTTCGTGACGAATCCCTGCCCCGATGGAGTCAACATTCAGACGACGTCTTTTCGAATCCTGAGCCAATGTATCAACCGCATAGGGAGTATATCGTCGCCGGTATCTCCTTCAAGTCTCCCGCCTGGCCATTATTTCGGTACCACGCTTCATGTGGACGGGGCTCGATCGGGAATCCGGTAAGTGCAGGCCATTCGCTCCCAGGTTAGAGACACCTACTAGTTTGTACATCCTCTGGTGAAGAACTTCGCGCGGAAGGACAACCTGCTCCTCAGCCACGCCGATGAACTGGTATGTACTCTCTGGATTTTACATCGTATAATTCTCTCCTCGGTTGGTTAAATCCATCTCTCGGGGCGTCCGCGCAGCGAGATGCCCTTCGATACCAAGCGCATGCTCCTGTCGAACGGGCAGGATTTCAAGAAAGAGACAACAGTGTTCTGGCCTCGTAATGCGCCTTGGGCCCCCACTGGTACGTTGACCAGTCTCCGGAATCCCGGGGCCCCGAAACTGAACTTATTAGCTTTGCCCTCGTAGCGCTGCGCTTTACCGCCCCATTCATCCTACGAATACTACACGGGATAAGCCTGCTGGCGGTCAGCGTCCAAATATACGTTTCTATTTGTCGTTTTGAACCTACCATATATTGCTAATCTTTGTAGGCCATTCCTGGACGCGCATTAGTTCCGCGCGGCTAGATAGACCTCTGGGTGTATTAATCTCTTGCTCCAGGTACGTACCCTGGTGCGCCCGCCAATCTTTTCCCCTTGTTTTATCCATAAAATCTCCGCATATGGCTGCATCCTACTCATCTGTCTCACCGTCTCTACGCTTCCCTACTCTCATCCACACCTCCCCTCTCCAACCCACAACGTGCCAAATAACTACACTACTGCTCCATCTGCACCTCACGGTATGTTTCTTCCACAAATCTGGCAAGAATACACTACACATTGGCCAGATTTCCGCAGGATCCCACAGGGAGACATAGACCTCCCGTGCGAAATACGGTTGGACAACAAGGGCATTACCGATTACCGACGTCAACGGCCGCCGGTGAGACGTGTATATACCGCGCAAATAGAGGGCGGAAAGTCCTCCACCTCCATCGTTTAGCCCTCGTGTGTATTTCAGATTGGTTAGCCATTGGTTAGCCAGGTACGAAAATTTAACAGAGGCGGTCCCCACTCACCTTCCGCAGTGCCCCATCGCGCCATCCAGCTCGTTTGATTATGTCTTTGACACTGCGCGACAAACTGGAACGTTAGGACGCCCTGATTATCCTGGCGCAGCGGTTCTTGCACAGTTACTGGTACCACTCTCGTCTCTCGACACAGTATTGTGACGGCCTTCGGGGTGCGTTGTCAACGGACTATATAAATCCGAGACTCGTATCATAATCTCTGTTTCAAGTGCTTTCATTGTGTATGGTGCGTATTTATTCGGATTGTCTCTGCAGATCCTCAACGCAAGCGGTCTCAGATCCCCAGGATCCTTTAGCGCATCTCTAGGAAGTTTCTGCGCTACCAACGCGCAGCATTCCTCGCTGGTTCAACCCACCCCGAATGATAAGGTTCCGCATGTTCTCCTGTCTTGCTGACCATTCTTTGCGCTTTCCTTCGACAACCACACATTCGGTGTGTTCGGATAGACAGATCAAGAGAAACAGTGCTAACAGCGTTCATAACTAGATGTTCCAGAGCCGTTCCAGCAGATCTATGCCCGTTGGTACCCCACGGAGGGTTATATTATACTCGCGCGGTCCACATTCTGAACAGCGAGTTTCATCACATTGAAATAGAAAGACAACTTGACCACAATACGCAATCAGACATTGCTACTAGTAATACGTGAATGTGAAGCTGGAAGATATCTGCTCGCCCGAAAACCAGCTGCTAACGCTCCCGAGCTTGTCAAATGCTTCAAAGACATTGCGAGTAGTAGCTGTTGGAGAAGGTGCAAGTGAAGCCAGTCTGGCAGCAAGTGGCGCCTGAGAATCCTAGGTGTAGATATTGTTAACCTCTGGTTCTGGAATGTCAGAAAAATATACCTTGACCACCACACTGGGCCCAGTGCGCCGCACAGGTCGCCCCACCGCCGCTCGCAGTCGTCGTCGTCGTCGTCGTAGTCGTTGTGGTAGTCGTACTGGCCTTCGTTGTGGTTGTGGTCGTGCCGCCCGAGGCGCCCTGCAGCGTCAGCAGGCCGGGACGGTACGGCAGGAGGTTGTAGTCGCCGCCGGAGTTGGTGGCGCGTCCCTGGTACAGGAGCTGCAGGTTGCATGGGTCGATCGTCATGGTCTGGTCGGGGTTGCTGCGGATGATGTCGCCGTGGCTGATATCGTTCGTCCAAGTGGCACCGCTGTTGGCCTTGCCGGCGAAGGGATTGCTCTCGGCGGTGGCCTGTGCCGTCCACGCACCGCTCAGGCTCGTGGCCGTGAAGGAGCCCATTCGCCCCGATGGCCTCCACGATCATGAGATACTTGTTGCTCTGGCCCAGCACGGTGTACACCTGCACGGCCTCGAACAAGTTGTTGGTCGAGTCACTCATGACGACGGCTGCCGATGAGCCAAAGTTGCCCGGGAAGTTGCCGATGGGCATGCTGGCGCGGTAGATGGAGCCGTTATCGCCGGCGAAGAAGAGGTACATGGTCGTGTTGTCGCCGATAATGGTCTGGTCGATGGGGCCGGTGCTGCTCGATAGCGTCCCCGAGTAGAGCGGCTGTTGCGCGGACCACCCGTTCGCATTGGTGGGGTCGGTCGACGTCCGGTAGCAGAAGGCGACCTGGCACCACTGGTTGACGAGCACCCATGTGCTCTTTGGACTAAAGTAGAAGAGGGTGGGCGCGACGGCGCCCGTGCTCATACCGTTCTGGCTCGCCGATGCCATACTCGACCAGTCCGAGAAGGTGCCGAAGTTCATCGAGCCCCATGTCGACCCCGTGTCGTGTGTCGAGCCGTACACGAGGTGCTGCCCGTTGTAGGGTACGTGCGTGAAGTCCTTGAGCGAGACCCACCCCGACTTCGGCGTCGCCAGCGCTCCTGACGATGTCCATTTGTACGTCGACGGGAGAGCGCACGACTGCGCCGCGACAGCCCCCGCCGACGCGAACAGCGCAATAGCCTCCGTCTTGAAAAATCTCATCGTGGCGTGTTTTCCTCACAAGAACGGGCTGGTGGAAGGGACGAGGCCGCGCGGTGGAAATTGGAACCAGGAAGCGCGACCATCCCGAGTTTATATGTATCTATGCGGTCGAGTGACCAAAAACAAAAACAGATCGTCGGAGTATCGTCGACTCCTGCATTGGCAGTGTGCAAATTTTAGAGATCCTCCGTCTATGGAGTATCGACGGAAATATGTGGTCCTGTCAGTGCTGCCAAAGTTCCTGGTCATCTACATGGAGGGTATGTGGCGCTTGAATCATGGGACCACTCTTTGCTCGTGTATTTTGTGGGCGGCCGCCGGGCCAACCTCGACACCTGATACCGTACCAAATGTTCAAGTGACGGGTGACAGAGACTCGTAAACTAAACATTTTTGGCCTAGGTGACGATGACATTCCGATTTTGAGGCCCAAATAGGCCGAAAAACATCAAAATATCCGATCCGGCATTCGCCGGACTACCACATATGGTAAGTTTCCCATGATGTGCGGAGGAATGAACACCCAAGGGAATGAACACCTTAGGTGACAGGTGACACCCCGTGAACATTTGGTCGAAATAGTACAGTACCCGCTACCAAAACGAATAACCGATCATCCTCCGAGAAAATTTCAAGCTGAACACGGCGCACACCCATTGCTCACTCATTACCTTCCAGGCTCGTCAAGTGGCAGCCCGGGTTCGACTCCCAGCGTCCGAATTTATTCAAGGCGCGAGTTTCTCTTTTATTGTAGCTGGTATTTTTGGCGTTTACTGACGCAACTTGTTTTTGTTTTATTTTAGACGGTGTACGCTTCAATTCGTGCCTCATAATCTAACCCTAGACATTCTCGCACCTAACCCACTCGACACCAGCTCCCGCCGATGGGGTATCTGGTCGAAAAACTACGGAGGCAAAACTCCGGATCCAATACATATATCGTCGCAGGTGCACATCTTCTCCATCTTCCGCATTCCGAGTCCCTCCCGCACATTCAGCGTTGCTTGGGATATTTTCTTCCGCGTGGCCGTCGCGCCAGGCCGCCAACGTGCGCTGGATGAGAACGACGTTCCGGGGGAGATCGGTGGTAGGATAACGCAGGTACGCCCTCGTTCCTCTTCAATAGTCGATCCGAAGACATATGCCCTCCTGTTCTGCAGTTGTACATAGACCCCAGCGGTCAATTCGTATCTAATCTCTCCACGCGTTCGATCCCCTGCCACATCGATGACTCACCTCCCATAGGCATGTCTGCGTTGGAGAACATCCCCGGCTCGCATACTCCCACATGTTCTGCAGCCGTGCGTGTCAAAACTCTCGCCAACCCCCCCAATGTTTCTACTGTCCTATCCTCACCTGAAGTCTCCAGTTAACATTTTCTATTGCACCCATGCACGCCGAATTGAATCACATAAAATCGCTCAAAACATGGCATGGAACCCGAGAGTGACATTTTCGGCTTGCAAAACGGGCTTGCGCGCGCGCAAACGGGCTTTTTCGGGCTTGGGCTTGGATTTTGGTTGCAAGCCCGTTTGATGGTTTGACAAGCCTGTTTGCTCGCTTATCCGAGAAACGGGCCTGCACATATTTCTCGGCCCCCAAGGCCTATTTGATCAATATGAGTGGATATACTGTACAGCGCTGGTACAGGGCTTGCGATTCTTTCCGGTGGTTTTGCTCACGGATGTCATGATACGGCATTGCCGCCGAAGACGACACCGGGCAACATTGTCAATTCATCACAAAATTACGGGTTTGCCGGCCCAAGTACACTCGGCCAGTATACAGTGTCTCAAAGCAAAAAATTCCCGAAATTCAGCGTTCTTCGTCTCTGGACCGCCGGCTCTTCCATGATATACTACTATGGACAGTTGAACCGTCACTTAGCCATGTAAATCACCCGCTAGTAGTGAATACTGACGAGATTTCCGGATCTCATTGAGTTCCTACGAGTCGAATAAGTCTTGAGACTTGCCCCCACAGTTTCTCATCGGGTTCAACATCATATTTGGTATTGGGAGTTGAACAATAGAGAGCTTGCGCAAAAGCCGCATGCGGAAATCAAATTTGAGGTTACTGAGAAACCAAGTCGATGGAAGTGATGGGTAGTTGGATCCAAGGATGGGTGAAGAAATCTAATTTGTACCTCAACTGCTGTGTGCAAGACGCGAAAAGTCTGAGGAATCTGAGTGGAGTTGGAGTGATGGCAGGAAAAATGGCCCCCCAGGTTGCGAATTGACCAGATACCAATTTGGATGAGTGAAATAAAGTGTCACAAAGACCAGAGGAGCATCGAACTCACAAAAACATAGAGAGAGCACCGCAAAAACCTTGTAATTTTGCGTAATGCCCAAAAGCCACTTGCGGCTCGTGCGGCTTTTGCGCAAGCTCTCTAATTACTAATGCTTGAACCATTCCTAACTCTGCATCATCGGGAGCTCTACTGTGGTTCAATCAGAATACTGCAGTATTTCGTTCAAATCGACAGTCACGCATCACACATCCCCCTATCGATATCGAAATTTGGCATGGGTCACGTATCACGCGGCCGTTTGTCGGACCTCCCGAGCGTCACACAGGGTGGTGGAACCATTCGCCTGCTATTTTTGCGCACTGCAAAACAGCCACGAGGTGGCTCCAATGGCAGTTGAACAAACGCGCTAATGGCGGGTTTCATACAGCTGTAGAAAAGCTACTACATTCTTGCGTGGGCTTGAACGTAAGCCCGCCAAGCCCGACTTGGCTTTTCTGTTCAGAGACTTGATCTCCGTTGAACTGAACCTCGAGGGACGACTTTAGAACCAATTGCAAAGCGAAATCTGTAAATAGAACAGAATTTAAGATTTTATACACTGTTTAACATTCAATGCCCAAATGCCGCATTTTCTGGGAGCAAGGTTGATGGCGCGGCGAAGCGGTGTGATGTTGACATGGTAGAGGTAAGAGCAAATGATGTGGAGGGATTGGTCAACAGATATTAATGAATCACTTACAGTGTACATGCTTAGTGTAAGCGAACACAAGCCCAAGCCCGTCCAAACCCAAGCCATCAAAATCCGTACAGCTAATTTTAAACTCCGACATGCGTGGCAAGCCCGCCCGACAAGTCTGCACAGATCCCCATTCACGGGCAGAATACGCAGGGAAAGGTAAACGGATCCGGTCCATCGACAGCAATCTATCGAATCAAACCTGATGTTAGCGCTGAACATTCACCGTGGATGGAATAACTGACGAGTTTCCTCGCCCTTAAGGTATCGCTCCCCGTGTTTCTGCTAACCAATCCCCCCGCGTGGTCCTGTCGATATCATTGAATTGAGTTTGATAACGATAATTCGGATAACGACGTACGATTGGGCCGGCGGCCACGAACGAGATGAGCATGGCGAGGAGTGCTGGGAAATTGGTCGACATCCCGGACATCGGCGCTGTAGAGCGGCGGCTTGGCGAAGCTGGGATTGAATGTAAACCTGACCATTTTAGGTCTCCTGGGGTGTTGCACGGCGGAAATGGTAAATATATGTCAGGTGGTAATCAGCAAGGACCCAGAACACCCATCCGGGGTGTTCGAATCCGCCAGAGGCATCACTTCGCTCAGGAAAGTTGTCTTTTGGCGTTATGTTTTTCTGGGTGCTGGACTGAAGTACGTGATTACTATACTTATTTTCTGCCTGTACTTATTTATTTCAGACGCGGACACGTGTATTATTTAGGTACAGCCGTTCTACTGCGGCCGCGATGCGTACCTGCGTATTACTTAGATCTCTCATATCCGAGTCCATCCTCGAGAAATTCCCCGAGGCACCACTACAGACTTATCTTATTGGGCATACTGTAAATATCTCATGCGCCCGCCGCGCCTTCCAGCCCAAACCAAAATATTTTTTTTTTAAATCGTCACCGTTGCGCTTTCGTGGACCCGAGTGTGAAACCTCTTGCTGAGGATCGCAATGAAGGGTTGATGTCTGGCCAGTTATATCGACAGAATATTTCGCCATTCTGGCATGGAGAAATCAAGTCCCGTTTCGACCCGAATGTCACGTTGATAAAGCGCAAAGATACCACCGAAGTTGAACTGACGAAAGATTAAGTTCTAGTTTTGCTGCCATTGTTGGATCACTCCTTTATCTTGCTATTGTGTCCCGACCAGATATAGCTTACCCAGTGACTATAGTAAGCCAATATACAAGCTATCATGGACCTGCACATTGGACAGCAATTAAGAGAATTATGTGGTATCTGAATGGACACTGTAACCTGTCTATCACGTATGGCCCTACGGGAATCACCGAAGATGCAGATCCTTTCAAATTCTTCGCCTACACCGACACCGACTTCACCTTAAATCCATGTCTGGAGATGTCTTTCTTCTTGCAGGAGGTGCGATTTCCTGGAACTCCAAGAAACAGACCACCATTGCACTCTCCAGTATTGAAGCTGAGTATGCTGCCTTAGCGCACGCAACCCGCCAAGTTATTTGGCTCTGCAACCTCTTCTCAGAACTAGGGCTGGAACAACTATTAGCCATCAAAATATTTTGTGACAATCAGCCTGCAATTGCGATCTCCCAAGACCCACAATTCCACGCCAGGTCAAAACATTTTGATGTTCAAAATCATGTTGTTCGAGAGAAAGCTGAATCAGGTATTATCGAAATTACTTATTGTCCAACCAATGAGATGGTTGCAGAACTCCTGACCAAAGGACTTCCTAAATCTAAGCACCAGAAATTTTTGTGCTGAAGCTGGGATGAATCCGACTTGAGGAGGAGTGTTGAGCATAGCCCAGAGGCTGTGCACCTCGGGCATCGGGCAACTCGGACATCGCCGTATGATCCCCATTATTCTACTATATTCTCTTTCTTGACTCGCAGTGACTCAGTCTCATCCATTTAATGTAACCTATGTAGAATCAATCAATTTATTGTGCACCCAAATCTTATTTGTGTGTCTTAGAGAACTGTCTGCCGGTTCCAATCAACAACCACCTCGTATATTCTCAACATCCCACAGTGCCCACCGAGACGTCGAAGCTGGCGCGCTTCCTCCAGTCCCCGTCCAACACGACCCCTCCACCCGCCTCCTAGAGTTTCGTCCTCCTCTGTCTCGCATGGCACCACCATCTCCTACACCACCGACACCTCGAGCACTTACGCTATGGGCTCTGCCGTATTCAAATAAAATCAAGGACAGTCGTCGATGTCTGTGAATTTCAATCCGTATTCATAGACTACTGTTGCTGGGCACTGCGGATGCGTTAGCGATTTGGATGACAAGAAACAGGGAAGTGAGAGACGCGTCATGGGACGGGGAGGAACTAGAGGAAGGATGGAAAGCACTAACACCATAAACGCGGGCACTGCGTCCGCACGGGCGGCGCTGCTGCGCGCATAGCAATCGTACCGCTCCACGAGCGCTGCATTCAGTCTGCCGAGGTTATCTAGAATGTCGTTGCCGTTCTGCGCAAGTGGGGTAAATTAATGGCAGACCGGATGAAGATAACAAAGGGAAATATCGCGATCACTTTCGCGGCGTTCGCCCCAAAAAAAGGAAAAAACTGCGCACTCACCGCCGTCAAATTCGCCCTCTGCACCGCATTCAAGCTCGTACTATAATCCCGATGCGCGGGCACCGTCTCCACAATCAGTGTTGCCGCGCGCGCGTACTCGATGAACGCGCGTTCCAGATCCAGACCCACATCTACAGTGGTGTCGGTCCCTCCGTTGCCGCCGGTGGTGCGTGCCATATACACGCTGCTTGTCCTGCGGTGCGTCTCTGCCGTCCGCAGTAGATTCTTTAGATCTGCATTCGACGAATTGGAGGAAGTGGAGGCGGCGGCAGCGGAGCTCTGCAATCGTTGCGGGTCGGGTGGGCAGTGACGACGTATTTGCTTCTCCTCTAGTCTGAACCTGACCTGACTCAACCTCGATATGAAGGCAAAGTGCTGACTTCGGTAGAATCGTGAATGTCTTCCAGGATAATATTAATGGTCTGTGTGGCAGTCGGCCGTGCCTTGGGGTCTTTGTCCCAGCATCGTTCAGCCAGGGCCCAGATACCATCACTCATCTGACGGCCCTCGTCTTCGTCCGGTCGATCTGGCCTCACACCGAGCTTAAATACGAGTTCAATGAAATCGCCGAACGGAACGGCGAACATTGGAATTTCGTCGGTATAAAGCTACGTGGTTGAGATCAGCTGATCACGAGTTGAATCAAGAGATTCACCTCATAAAGTGTCATACCGAACGCATATACATCGGACGGTGTTCGAGGCAACGAGCCCGAGAGAAGTTCCGGAGCCATCCAGTTACGACCCCTGACACCACCGTAGCACCGGTAGTCCGCGTGCGACCGGTAATATCGACCTTGAGACGAGAAAGGCCGAAGTCGCAGAGTAAGGCGCGGCCGGAGTCCTCGACGAGGACATTAATCTTGGTACAAAAGATGAGTCACTTGTTCAGTAAAATATAGAGCGGAACACACCCCCTTGAGGTCGCCGTGGCAGATCTTACGCGAATGTAAATATTGAGACCCAAGGATATATCCCGAAGCTAAACACGAATTAGCACTTAGCGGGCATCTACTCAGTTTAAGCTCACCACGGGATCAAAGGAGGGTCGGGTCCGTAGGAATTCGCGCGCGTTGTGTGGAATGAGGGGCATGATAACGAACGGCCGATCATCCAGCGTGTTGGCGCCGAGGAACTGCAGAATTCCGGGTGTCGGAGGGTCATCCATATCTAGTGAGTTGTAAGTCTGTTGAGCGACGTTAGAAATAAGCGGCTCACGTCGATTTCTTTGCGCATTAACTCAAGTATAGTCAATCGATAAGTGCATCATCCTGGACATTAATGATTCGACCTACCCCAACGTCTGCGACGATCCCAGCTGTATTATGGATCAACTTGATTGCGACTTCGGTTCGATTCCAGGTCCCTTTGAATACAGTCCCGCTGTGTCACATGTAAGGCTGTCTATGTAGGAGCCCAAGGGATGCTACTCACAATCCACTGGCCCCAATTTCCGCCCCATAGTCAACTTCAAAGGAAGAAATCATCCAGTCTTCCCACTTGACTTCCTGTCCACTGGTCGAAGTGAGATACTGCAAGGTGTGCGAATAAAATCTCTGTTCCGCGCCATTTCCCTTACGTCTCTCCTCCTCCTTACGTCTCTCGATTGAAATCATTATCGCAACCATGTTCTGTTGATTTACCTCTGGACGTACAATTGTCATGACTTCGCTCTCATGACCGACATGGAAGACTTACCGAGAGTGCGCCTTAGCTCGGTATGATTGTTTTCCAGGACGTTGAATCGCGCATTCAAAACGTTCACGTCCTCAATGCGCGCTCGTTCGTTCTCTGAAGCATACGCTGCAAGTTGAGCAGAGCCGAAATCTGCAAGCCAGGAGTTCAGTGCATTCCCGCAAATGATCACCAACCTGGAACGCCTTGGTCGTCGTTCCGATCCGGCGATAGAACAGTTCAATAGCAGCAACACGGGATTCTCGGTGAAACAACGCTTTCAGGAACTTGCGATTTTGCTCCCGCTCTACAAATCTGTGAATATCTTGCAGGAGGTGACAGAGGAATAAGATCACTACCGGTACCCGTAATGGCGCAGTAGATAAACACACACCTCACGAGATCCTTGAGTGGTTGCACGCAAGATGTTGCCGTCAGTCTCGATAATACAAACTCCCTCTGAATCGCTGCGAGAAGCTGACCGAGGGCACTTGTGAGGGCGGACAGCTGCTTCTGGCCAGCTTGAACCTCTTGAACGCAGGAAATGATGTTTTTGAGTACGGTGAAGGCTGCAGAAAGGCCGGGCACTGGCGTTAGTCCCGCGGCAAGGATGGCGGCGTCGAGGGACATGGCAAAACTGAAGACAAGCAAGCCTGGAGGCAGCCCACCGTAATCCGACGGCTGTCAGATGGTTGCTCAGGAAGATAAAATTAGTTTCGGTAGTAGGCGCTCAACAAGCGCCCGACTCGCCGAGTGGATACTTACTTGAAGGATTCCCTTGTGAGCCGGCAGTGCATTGAATTTGCGCGATCCACCACGCATGAGCCTGGCTCTGATAAGTACGGCGCTCTGCCAAGCCGCATACGCGACGAGACATGGATTCACGTCTGCGCAGAACGGATGTGGCTTGACAGAACGCTGCAGCCGGTACCGCAGCGTGCGTATTCTGTGGATCTGCGCGCCGGAATTCCGAGAACATCCGGGAGTGTACAGTGCAAGTCATGAGTGCTTTGAGATGAAGGTCAGTACGCACGGAAAATACCGCGCGGCATATTTACGCACAAGGAAGCTGCGCGGGCTGGACTTCGAAATAGGCTTGAGATTTTTGTAAAGGATGGTTAGCGCACGTCCTTTTTTTCCCTTCAGAGAATTGAAAATAACGGGATACACCGAGTTCGTTCCAAGAGAACTTTCTCAGTTGTCTAAAATCGCGGCAAGAGGGATTTTAACTCACATTAGAATACTACACTGGTCCGGGAATACCCAGCCTAGCTACATCTCAACAAAGATCAGCATACGTTAGAGCTGCAGCATACACCGGAAGACGCACCGGAACAAACAAGGTAGGCACTGTGTGTTCTGGAGCAGCCGTGAACCTGGTCGTCAAAACATGGATCGAAAAAAGGAAGGACACAAAACCCCACTGAAGCGGGCGATTTCATTGTCCAGATAGATGGTCAGTGATCCAGGGCGTGTCAAGACAGCGTGGCCTGGAAGATCACTGGGCATCGGCGGTATGGGCAAGGAACGGAGAAAATAAGTGCAGAGGGAGCGAAGAAAACTAGCTCCGTTGCGCAGAGAGTGGACGCCCACGTGTTTTTTTTTTTCGGACAACGGACATCAACGCGTCTGGGTAGGCAGCGAGGAAGTAGAACATAGGTGTTTCAGACAGGTACCCAAATTAATAAATGAAATAACCAGGGAGATTAACCGTTCTTTAAGCAAATGCTTCGTCGGCAGTGCAATTGCCCCATGAAGGTTTATCTCCATCTTTTCATGCTCTCTTCTCCTTGAAATGAACATTTTCCATGTCCATTTGCATTCAAACCATCCCCATTAATGCAACTACGCACTGCAAACGTCGCCGCAAACTGGCACCAATCAGCACCCAGACTTTATTTCCCCATTCGCACTGGCAGATCTCTCCGACCGTCTCTTTCCACCACTGTAGTCTGCGCAAACGTGGCCGGCATGGAGCCAAAATCAACCAGTTGATCCATTTGTACTCCGATCCGCAACCATTCGCAGTTTATCGCAGTAGATATGCACTGCGGCGTAATCTTTCGACTCACTAATGAGCCTGCAGCCACGTATGCCCCCGAGAATACATAGGGCACATCTTCTGCCTTTCCGATGGTTATTCGCTCACTTCTCCCCCTCGAATATCCTCTACAACTCTTTTCCTATTTCGGTGGATCTGCTTCTTGGATTGTGGTTGTTGTAATTAGTCAGCCTTTCCTGCCTGTCCACTGGTGCACCAATTCCGGCCAATGGATAAATTAGCCTGTTTGCGATGCAGCCATTGGAGCCACCTGATGGCTGTTTGGCGTTGCGCACGCTGTTTATAACCCTGTCCCGCCAGTTGAAATCGGAGCATTCCGCGCTACAACTGTGCTAGCGAAGACAGTCAGTTCCGCCCCCACAGCTTTTACCGTCTCTCCCAAATGAAGTGGATGGCTTAGGTTTCAACGGGGCCTTCATGCGTCATATAATCCTCTGAATACTGCAAATGCGTAGTAGAACATGAAGAATTACTGGAGACTAGTGAGGACAAGCTACATGGGACTTAGGGAAAAAATGGGTCGCTAGCAAGTGCACGTCATTCTGGATATCACGATTGAAAAGTTCGATGACATTCTGGAGGCAGTCTTCCTCATACTGTTGCCTATCCGTCCACGGGTCGCGTGACGGTCTATTTTCCCGCAAGTATCGGGCGGCGTGGCGAAGTCGGTTCGCCGATTGTGTGATATGAGGATACTGACGATCGGTGTCGACGACCGCCGTCGCCCAACAGCTGCGAGAATGTGCAATGCAAGCTTTTTCATGGGCTTGTGGGTCCACAAAGGGCCCATTCGCGTGACACTGAAACTGAGCATTTGGAAGGGGAAACGATGGTTCACGGCTGTGCAACTGGCTCCACGAAAGCGATAAGGATGCGTACCCAGAGAGGATGCGCTGGATGTGATCTTGACTAAGCCCATCTGCGCTGAAAGATTGGGGTTCGATGACGGTCGCTTTCTTTTCCCAGCGCCGAATCTGTATGCAATACGCCTCCGCCATAGCGTCCTCATCTCCGCATCTCTCGGCGGCGTCGAGAACAGGGAGAGTGGGAAGGTTGTCCCTCTCAACGACTTCGCACCAGCGCGTCATTCGAGTACGCTCTGGGATGTCTTCGAGGAGATTGTACAGCGAGTGGAGCGCCTGGAGATGTTCCGCTGGTAGAGAATTGAGATCTTCGAGGAGTCGAGTAAGACCTGCAACCCCCAGTGTACCCAGTCATCCATTTCGTACTTGTGGGCCGATTGTACCAGCGAGATCATCTCGGCCAGAGCGGCACCGCGCATAGACGTATTTCAAGATAATCCGAAAGTTCTGTGCCGTCTCCCCTTCCAGAACGATTGGGAGGTCGTCAGATAAGCCTTCTACACGACCCGTCTCCACCGGTAGATTGAACAGTGTCACGAAAACTGCAGAATTGTAGGTCAAGAACAGCTTATGAACCTGTTCAAGTGCTATTCAGCATGCGATATTCCAAAATTCAATAGCCGTACGCTCTTTGAAGAGCGTGTTTTCTATGCGGATGACCGAGTCTCCAGTGGAATGATAGTATTCATTGTCGTGCAGGACATTCGTAGATCGTACAGGATCGGGACCCTGCGGTGCTGGAAGTGAGGCCATGAAGATGGAGGGGTGGGCGAGAGTGTGGGCGCCAGGATCTAGTATTTAGCCATCCACCACGTGCTGAACACGTTTCTTCGTTCTCATCAGGTTCCACTTCGAAACATGCTCTACCCGCACGGACACAGTATGCTGAAGACAGATTCAACGCGCATACCCTGTGGACGCAGGCGACGTCGGACTCAGACCGGGGTTGAGTTGGTTCAGGCTCGAATTACGAGTACTTCGTAATCGTTCATGATATCTCGAGAGCGTCATTTTCCGACCGCGCATTTTTAAGGTCGCCATTTACTGTCGTTAATGAATTTATTGGTCATGCAACTTCACATTCGCAGCAGAAACATTAACCCCATCCCGCCTCCCAAGTTGTGATGCCATGAAGGACGCCCACCACTCGATACTTCTGTTGGGAGGGTGAGTGGACAGGGTGTCATTAAATAGACAGGTTGCGCAGGAGCCACGGAGCCACGGGTGGCTCTCGGACCACTCTTTGGTGGCTCTTTTGAGCCACTCGCCTGCTATTTTTGCGCATGGTCCGAGAGCCACGCCGTGGCTCCGTGGCTCCTGCGCAACCCGTCTAATATCTAAGAACCTGTGAGTGCATTGGCAACCAGACGGCCGAAATCCGAATACTTTTCCGTTTGTCCCTGGTACCCTGATATGTGCAATCTGTCACATGAAGGAGGGGGAAGGCGATATTGAATAGGCCCGAGGCTCGACAAAACGATGAACTGGACAGCTCCGGAGTTGGTGCTGAACTCGAAACAGCGTATGCCCACTATCATGATCAGATACCGTCAGGCGTGAATATCACTCTTGAAATTGGGGATGTACCAAAAATATGCTATTGTTGTCGGAGTCCATTTCTACTCCCTCATAAGATTGCCACGACGACACCAGTTTCCGTTGGGGACCAGGACCCAGTATGACGCGGCTGGATGTGTCCACATTGGCCGAACCATTCACAATTGATAGTGAAAATTGAACGAACAAAACAGACGACATATTGAAAGTGGAGAGTGTATCCTCGCTAAGAGAGACAGTGGGACCGAAAGAAGCATATTTTGTACCACCACTAAGGACTGATCATAAGAAGGGTCAATCGGTCGCTCATTTTCTTGGCGCGTGTTCCGACGACGTACCGGGGTTCATCGGTGGATCGAGCATAACCTGCGAAGCACCGTTCCCGACTGTGTCAGTGATATTGAAGGATGCGAGGGAGATGAGTGTGTGCGCAGCTGCTTCACATTTGTAGTCATAGAAATCGGATATGTAGCAGCCAGCTTGAAGCATGTTTACCATTCCGAGTTCTGGCGGCGTAAAACAGATCACATTCGGGGCTGTGTTGAAGAATTCAGCCGTGAATATCTGGGCCGTATAAATTAAATACCCATTTCTGTGAGGGCTGTGTGACACCTAAGCATTCATGTTCAAATGCGACGATTATAGCGGACGCAGATACCGATCGGACCCAGCGTTTCCCCCGCCACACACTGCGTATGTCGTTAGGTTATCAGCAAGGTCAGGGTCGATGGCTGCAACTGTGTCTCCGCCCAACGTCCCGCATGTAACGTTCAGGGTGTATGTGTTGACGGTCGCAGTTCCTGGGCCGAAACAAAAGGGCGACAAAGAAACCCTTTGCCTGTGTCCCCATTTGGTTCCAACCCATTTTGATTGCATCGGCAAGTGCGTACCAGATACCTTTAACGCATCTGAAATCAGATACATTGGTCACTGCCCCCAGTGAGAATGGCGAGATAGATCTGACTCCAGTTCAGCATCAATGAGAGGGAAAAATAACCGACACACGATGGCAATAGTCTGAGTTGCAATACTGA
>JARJLF010001024.1:0-107815 GCA_029378395.1 Mycena leptocephala
GAGACGGCGACCATAGACTGAAATTTCACCCAGAGGGATGCAACCCAACTGTCTCTAGGATGCATTCAGAAAATCCCAGGAACTCGAGATCGTTGCCATTGGGTTCACCGAGACGATTCGACACACCGTCCCCAAGTATCGATGTAACAATGCCGCGGCCATCTCCGGGCATAGTTACATGGCAGTTGTGTGGTACCGTCGTCGCGTCCACTGTACTTGGGGATCTTGCGGGACCTGAAGGGCCTGCTCGGGTGCACGGATCAAGCCATATGCTTGATTTTTGGCAGGAGCAGCCTAAGCGAACACAGCCACATCCACATATGGTATCATTTTGGCGGGCCGGCTAGGCTCCCAGATCACCCGACAATCCTTTGTTGATAGTTTTGATCAGGCCAGCGTTCGTGATCCATATCCTGGGATTTTCTGTGGGCTTGGGTATATAATTCTCGACCAATGTGGTATTGATAATTGCCTATCTCCCATGAATTCCTTGGGGCAATCAATTCCACTCTCGCTAACTTCTATGCAGCTTCGGCGCTCGGCCCCATGCCCGGGTATGAACTCTCTCCTGGGAATTCCCGGGAAAAAACTTTCTTGTCCAGTAACGACGTCACATTAACGAAAGACTCGAGCGGAACCGCCCGGGACATCCCTGGAGCTCCCACTCATTCTCCGTACTCATTCAACTTCTGCGTCTTTCTTCTGGGAATTCGGACAGTTCAGGACCAATCTTTCAGTCGGTTCACAAACAATCCGCGAGGTCGAGAGCTTCAAGTATCAAGAAACTTATCTACCGGGGTACACACCCAAATGAAACCCAGGTGGAATCCAGCAAATGTCAATATGTGTTTCATATGAAATGTCCAGCTTGAACTCACATCTAGTGCAGCTGGTATCCAGAGTTTCCGTTGAATGGAATTCACCTGGATCCAGCCCTGACCTAGTTCCAGCTGGGTGAGCGTGCTGTAATCCAGGTATTTGTTCAGCCGACCTTATCACTCAGACATCGGATACCCCAATATCACAATAAATTATAGATATTGAAGAAATCAAGATCACATTTGCAGGATGAGTACAAAGTTAATGCAATTCCACGCCCCGTAACAATTATGTAGATCCAGGCATGCAGTATGAGTACAAAGCCACCAGTATGTAGTTCTATGCCCACTGCTGCCAGCCCAAGCAAAAAATCACTGTGCTTGACATTGACTGTTCTTGATGCACCGAGCCGCATAGGAAGTTCTTGACGCATTGAGGTGGCATGGGAAGTTCTCGACGCAGTGGCATGGGAAGTTCTTGTGACCTTGAGGTGACTTGCTCTCAAACTCTTGACAGTACTTGAGGAGCAAGAAATAGCACTTGAATGACTTGCGGCAGACTTTGAGTTCTCGAGAACAAGGTGGCATGCAATCCAAATGGCTTCTTGAGCGCCCATGGCTTGCGGGGGATAGAAGAAACAGGGCTTGGCTTTGATGAAGGCACCAGGAAAGTGCTGCAGTATTGTTTGAGGGCAGGAGATAGACTAGGGCATAGTGGCGAGCGCGAGATGGTTGTGGTCGAGAAGGAAGTGGCAACACCATCAATCAACAAACAACCATCATATTTATGCACAGCCCTGGCAGTACTGATGTCGGGACTTCGCATTTTCCACACCTCAGCCACCCCCAAGTCCTTCCTCTCCATGCTGTGCAGAAGAGGCTTAAATTACAGCTCAATTTGTCTGTTATTAACCACATTGTAAGTCAATTCAAGTACAGTAGATGGTATTATGATGATATTCAAATAATATTATGGATTTGGTGGATACCATCCAAACTTAAGGGCCAGAGTCCGGCTGGCATATTTCTGTAATCCAGCTGGTGCACCTAGCTGTTCGATTAGCTGGTATGTGTCTGAAATCCATCCAGTATCCAGCTCATCAGTTCAGGTGGATCCAGCTGGAGCGTCCACATGGCTGGAGGCTGGCAACCATTTGGGTGGTATGCGGCAACACTACGAGGGGGAGGCGGGGGAGTCGAGGCCAGCGTCGATATACGCGTGCGCGGTGGGTTCGCAGTACAGTGCGCACTCGACTAGTACGCCCGGGCGGTGGGTTCGCCGTCGAGTACGTGCTCGACGACGAAAATGTGCCGCCGGGGGGGTATGCGGAGGACGCGGGATGCGGTGCCGATGGAGGTGCGTATGGGGCAGCAGGCGGGGGATGCGCGAGGAGTGGGGGATAGCGTCGGAATGCGCGCGGGCGATGGGTTCGCAGTCGAATGCGGACTCGGCAACGAGAACACGTCGCTGAGGGGGAGCGCGATACGGCGGAGGTGGAAGTGCGGGAGCGGTTGGAGCCAGTGCACGCTGGGTGGGTGAATCGAGAACGCGGGGACGGCGGGGGGCTGACGTGGAGAGCGTGTGCGGTCGGGACGTGCGTGGGATGGGCGACAAACGCGGTCGACGTAGAGCGCGGCGATGTGGTGTCGGGGGATGCGAGCCAGCGGCGTGGGATGTCAGCGCGCGGGGTCCTCGTCCAAGTCACAGGCCGGGGATAAGACTATAGGGGAAACGCACCTTTGGCCAAGAATCTAAGGCGTCGTCCAAGGTAGAAAGCGGAGGGTTTGAGAAAGAGGGCCAGAGCCGCGGAAGATCTGAAAGAAGTAAGACGTTGTTAGCTTAGCGAAGAGGAGACTTGATTGAATTGGACCAGCAACGACTAGGGGAGGAGTTGGAAAGCTTAGTAGTGATGTATTGTGGCTTGGAGATGTTGGAGGGCGTGGCCGGGTGGGCGGCGGGCGTGATTGTGCTTTGGAGACGTGGTGGTGGGAGGAGAAAGAGCGACGTGGCACGACTGATGGCCGCGGCGCTGATTACGCAGCGGCAAACAAGAGCGGCGCCGGCGGGGCGGGCGGGAGAGAATGACAAGGTTAATCATTCTCAGTTGGTTGTCAGGGGCAGGCAGGCAGCGGGAAAGGCGGCAGCAAGGGTGAGCTCAAGAAGGCTTGTGAAAGCTAGGGTTATTGCGGGAAGGAATTTTTGGGTGGAATTTTTGGGTGACAGAAAACCTTCCCGCAATTTTGCGGGAAGGAATTTTTGAGTCACAATTTTTGGGTGACAGAAAACCCTCCCCCAAAATTGCGGGAAGGAATTTTGGGGTTTTTTTTTGTAAGAGAAATCCTTCCCGCAATTTTGCGGGAAGGAATTTTGGGGTTTTTTTTTTTTTGTAAGAGAAATCCTTCCCGCAAATTTGTGGGAAGGAATGCTGCGGAACAGGAATTCCTGATAATGAATGTCGGATGGAACATGGGAATTGTCCTAGGTAGCGCATTACTGTCATGCCATCGCGTCCTCGGCGCCCCACTTCCCGCCCTTCACCTGCCGTGCCGACTCGTCGTCGGTCCCCATGTCGTGCATCGTGACCACCTTTTTTACCACAGTGACGACGAGCTCGGGCCCCTCGCTTCCCGTTCCCGCCATCGTCTGGCCTGCCCCCGCGCCGCCCCCCGCTCGCTCGCGTGGGCGACGAGTGCGAGTGGTCGCCTGAAACGCCGTCCATAGCGCGTTCTGTACGAAGTTATCAGTATGCCGTGACGTCGAATTAAAACGCAAACGGACCCGACAGATTTAGGATGAAGCGCGAGCTGAATATCATCGTCACGGCGAAACCGAGGGAGGAGCTTTAAAGGACGTCAATCGTGGCCATTCATACCGAATTCGGCTGGACACTTACGCGGAGGACTGAAGAGTAGTGTCTCTGCTTTTGAAGAATATCAATGTTCATTGCTGAAAGGTGTAAGGGAAAAAAAACAGGTTGGCATATGGCAGGCGGACTTACCGGTCAGTGCAACAAAATCCATGATCCCATCCTCAAGCATCATCCGCGCGAGCCTGCTCAGGCTGTTCCGGGATTACGGGATTATGGATTAAATGGTTATGGCGGGAGCGCAATGCCACTTCTGGTGTTTGAAAATTTCCAGAGATACGTCACAGTGATGCCCATCGAAACCACATCGAAAACCCTGTTGTGAGGTGAGGCTACCGCTGAATGTTCACCCTCGCGAGTGACTTACAAGTAACCGACGTAATATAGGGAGGCCACTTTGACACCTGGGAGATTCCCCCCGGAGCAGCTGGTTCAAGGTCAGATTCCCTGAGCGAGAGTGCGATGAAGTACTTGAACTGAAAAACAGGGCGAGGGTATGGGCAAGAGCAAGCATTTACGAGGGAAGGTCACGCACATTATTCTGGACGGCTGAAGAATCTCATCTGTGAGCATTGCCTTGTATATTATGACCGCCGTACTCACGGATGGGTTTCCAGAATGTCGAGATGAACTCTCCCTAACCAGTCATTTGTGTCACCGTTGTACGCAAAAATCAGGAAGGATTCGCACCAGCGCGCACACGATGAACAAGACAATCAAAATACGCAGGACAATGGACGACCTGCGCGATACCGCGTATGTTCTGCTCAACACTCAGTAATCAAAAGAAAGGCAACAATGCCTGAGACAACGAGACGAACCGGAGAGCCAGGATTGCCTGCGAGGCAAGGTACAGAAACACTGAGATCAATGTACGAGTGTGCCCGCTCCGAATGTGAACAATTGGAACCGTTGACATACGCTTGAATACGGGCGCCATCCAATAGAATTTGGCGCATGCCTCCTTGCTAAACCCGTGATAGAAGAATCCGATACTGCCCATTAACATTGCGGTGATGCCCAGATATTGCACCAGAATAAAGAGGATGCGATGCACGCGACGCTTATTGAAAAGTGAGTTTCCGAGCATCACATCGACGCAAGTAGACGTACGATAATTTGGACGGGCCTTGCTGCTTCGCATAGAGTCGATACTCCGCCGGCAATGTTTGCAGATAGCTGTGGGAAGGAAATAAGCCGCGATCTTGAAAATCAATGTCTAGGTGACATACTCGAACGCCGCAATAGCGTAGGCGGCGACGCGGAGGTAACCAGCGATTTGGGAACTGGTGGACATGACGGGTAACTGCACTCTAAAGCTGGACACCTTGGCTTTATACTAGCTTGGGCGCGCCATGTCTCAAGTTCGTATTGTTACCCCTGAGTAGTGAATGGGTGAACAGAAATTACCGGAGTGGAGATCGTAGGGGTAATGCTAGCCAACGTTGAAGTCCGCGGTTCTTGTGGGCTATGTGCCACATCGATCTGAGCAGTGGATTTAAACTTTGCTGCATACGGGCCCCGATTATTTCTTAACCGGACACCATGCACGCTTACATGGATCCCAAATTTCTGATCACACATGTCTGCAGTGATAGAAGGAGCGCTCCTATTCCACAATAACTACAGGGCTTCCTATAAATAACACTCAGTAGAGTCCAACAATTTACTCTTCATTACTGACCTTAGTGCACAAGACGAATGATCGTGAGAATCAGCGGTAAGCCGAAGAACAACAGCAGCACAACTGAACCCGATCGCTGCGCTTCTCAGCGATATTTGAACGTCGCTCCAGCCCCCAGGATAGGGTTCGTCGTGAACGCAATGTAACGTTCGCCAACTTCGAGGTGATCAACGCCAGTAATCTTACCTCGGTGGGGTGGGTAAGCATGGAAGACACAAAGATTGAAGGAAGAGGGGATAGAGAAAAGAGAGTATTCATGAGAGTAACGCACTGGGCTCGGCAGGATATGTACGAACGAGCCTGGGCCCGGTGGCGCGCGTGCAGGAGGAGACTATCTGCAGCATTGCTTCCGGCTCATGCTCATAGCCTGCATCGCGGCCTCTAGGGCTAGGTCCTAACCCGGGCTGGAACACCCATTCCAGCGCCCACAATGCAGCCAGATTGCGCGCCGACGCTCCTCTCTCCTCGTTGCGCCGGACTCGCGGCTCAGTCAGAAAATGGACAAAAAAATGTAACGTACTTCATCGGACGCCACGCTTGGGGGACATCGAATTCTGTGGGAGGCGTGACCATGAAAAACCCAAGGCTAAAGGGTTCGGGCATGGAGAAAAAGAGAAGAGGGGAAAATGAGAAGAAAGACCCTGCACGAGAGATAGCTTAAAATAGGACACGTACCGCCTATCTCTTCGTCGTCGCGCTGGGCCCTCTGCTTGGCCAAGTGGAATTTGCCCAGTTGCGTTTAGGCTTTCGCAATTGTCATGATCAGCGTGTATCGGTTCGGGAGAGGCGTGTACACATGCACCCGATCGCGAGGCCGATCCTCTCTCAATTCCTCCCACCCTGCTCCTCTTACAACGTCGCAGCGCACAAGGTTGCTTGCTGAAGACAGAACCATTGACAAGACACCCTCGTCCCCACGCCGAGTGCAGGTGCCAGCGAGTCGAGGCTCGGCCGCGGATGCCACCTTCGAAGTTCGCAGCAGCGTGCGGAAGAGCGAGAACTGGGGTCAGACGCATTAATATTGGCCAGCGTGCGCCAGTGGGCAAAAGCGCACGGACGAGGAGATCACTCGTCCTCAACGTCAACAATGCACCCGTTTGGTATAATTGCGGCGCCGATCTTGCTCCTCACCTCCTTGCTCTGTTGCCATCGTAACACCCAGCGTGCTGGAATATAATAGAAAAGGGCACGTACCGTAACGGTACCGTCATCTCTCGTCTTCCAAGAATTCAATCGATCCGCGCTGAATATCTGGCTATTTGAGAAGATAAACGTCGAGTCTGCTCGTCGAGTCACTTACCGGTGTTGGCGCATGCGCTCCAGATTTCTGCCGTCCTGTAATTATTGCCTTGGTGGCCGCCTGGCGCTGACGGTCTTCGCGCTCGTTAGGTAGGAAAGCCTTAAAATGCAAGTCCAGTGGATGGCCAGACAAGTGGACCACTGTGGAAGGAGAAAAGGAAGAGAATGAAGTCGTGAGAAAGGTCAAAAGAGGAAAGAGAGTGCACTGCCACTGATCGGGGCCGACGTGCCGTTTGCACGTTGTTCTCACCCACCCGCTCTGCAAGATTGCAAGGTTTTACACGGTAGAAACACTTGGAGATTCTGATTTATACCCATGGGAGTCTCCGCGCTCGAGCTACAGTCCATGAGGCCGGGCCCTGGCCCTTGGAAATCAATGCCCAAAGTTCTGACAACGCCGGAACATTATCAAGGTTCGTACTGGCTTTTCTTATATTATACTCCCGCAATATTGATCCACAAGCTAACCCGCATGTGAACCGGATTTAATTATCGGCTAGGACCACCCGCAACGGTCCCACGCAAAATTCACCTGCGCACTGGGAGTAGACAAGACCAACGGCGTTGTAGCCTGCGACATCCTTTCGCAGATCTGTTAGATCTAACATGACAAAAACGACTCCTCTCCTCGCTATTCCTGTGTCCCTCTGGGCTATTTCCCGCCCGATATTGTCATTGTCCTTGCTGTCCTTGCTGTACCCGCTGCGCTGGCTGTTTCTGTCCTCAAATCCCTTTCAACGATACACCGTGACCTTTGCCTGTTTCGTGCCGTTCAACCGCTCGCGGGATACCTATATGAATCTGTCTGTAATCTGTGGCCACGCCGTACTGTGGATGGACGCTGTTCGTTTCGTCTTGATGTTGGTGTACTGTTTCATGCCGAGGCTCCTGCCTCTTCCTGCCCCTTGCTCTCCTCTTCTCCGCGCACCCACAGAAACAGCTGGCGCATTAAATGTGCCCCACCCCATAGACGGCGCTGCGCGCACAGATCGAAACCACCTCCATTGGATCTGGTAACGCGCGCCGCTGACGCGTCCTTGACAACTCTCCACCAATACATCCGCGCCGAAGGATCCTCAATACTTTTTTTTTTTTTTTGTATCTTTTCATTGCACCTACCGGCGCAAGCGGCACCATCCTTAGGTGTGATTGCTTCCAACGTGCTGTTTCGATTTTCTCGGTCCGATTAATCCGCCTGATTGACAGACTCGTACTCTATCTGGGGGTCCATGGTGAGGTTCAATACAACTCCGTGTCGAGCTTGGATATCCAGCTCCTACCCAATGAGCGCACGATCCCAGGATGTACTCGGACGTCGTGTATGCTACACGCTAACCGTCTTTGATTTGAAGATTGAGAACGTCTAGCTCGCATTACGGGTTCGACTCCCCGCGTCCGAATAGATAATCTGGAAGACTCTTTGATTTTTCCCTCGATATTCTTGGGCGGAACGCGTGCCCTCGCCGTTTCGTAACTCAGAGTCGAAATGCCCTTCGTTGGGTTCCTTCTCGGTGTGTTGAGTCTTTGGTTTTCGTCTTGGGTTCGGTTGTTCAACAGATGACCGGTATGAAGACCAAGCATGGTGTAAGGTACAGATCGGGTTCTCTCAAGTGCCGGGAAACCACGCTCGCAGATTGGGGTTCGGCCCTCCGCGTCCAAGTCTTACGTTCCAATTCAGCCCTCTTTTATTCAATCCTACCTTCCAATTTTTATATCGGTCCAAGGCTCTCGGGCACATCAGCTGCGCAAGGACCGCCGGGTGTTCAATTTATTATCCTTGCGCAACTCTCTGCTGTTCCGTTCACTCGCTGAACACATGATTTGGCGTGAACAGATACCACCATCTTGTGTAGTAGACCGCACGAGCTGTCTTTGTGAGTAATCTTTAAACACGACTGCCTCGAAGTTTGCTCTCCGCGTCCGGATATTGGAAGTGATCGGACTTTATCTTGTGTTCTCCTTTTCAAGTTTCTTTTGTGAACCGCGCGCTGTTTTATCTGATCGGGTCGGCGGAGTCTGGTTCTATTTGAGACTGAGACTGTGAGTACGACGTACGAAAATTCGCCGAAGAATTCCCTAACTCTCTACTAGTAATCCCAGAATGTGGTGCCGCATTCTCGGATTAGAGAGCTAGGCGTTACTTTGCGTTTTTTTCCAACTTTTTTCCCACAAAATCGTCGCAACGCTGCGTTCTCCATTAAGGAAAACGAAGGAAACACTGGGTATTATTTTCATCTAAATACTGGGCTACTCCGTCAAGATCTAATACGTTGCATTCAAGGCCTGGTGGATCAGGATCCTTGCCACTGCCAGACGCGATGCTCGTTCAACCCGGGCCCCGGCCTCTCCCACTGTTCCACCACATTTTTTTGCTCCGGCATTTACAGTACAAGCAAAGGCTAAACTAATCCTAGCCATGTCCCAAAAAAAAAAAAAAAAAAGCTTGAATCCGGTCGGCTCAAAGTTTCCCCGGGAAGTCCCGGGCCATTGTGATATGGAGCGTGAGAACTGCACACACACGCGTAAGCACCGACAAACTCAGCCTTTGTTTCTTGCCACCACCATCCGCTGCTGCTCCCCACCGGGATCGCTGCTCTTGCAAGCGTGAAGAACCAGGTGGGGATAGAGGCGTGGAACCGAGGTGATCCAATGCGACTGCACCGCTCACAACAATCGACGTAGGCTACGCTACCGAGGCACCCCGTATCACCGTTCGATGAATGAGCCTAGCTCTGGTGGGATGCCAAGTATCGGTACTCGGGACTGGCATCTTTAACCACCAGGGGGACCATTCACGATGGATGGATGGGAGCAGCGTTTTGGGGGCCTACTCTACCAGTGCGTGCCTCAGTCTCATTTTCTTTTATCTCTCTTCCCCTCTGCGGTGGCCGTGCACGGGCTCTGTGCGCGGAATACCTCCCGTCAGTTTGTTCCCCTACGCCAATCCCAAACCCACTGCTTCGAAAAACGGTGGCATCATGTTCGTCTGCGCTTGAGGATTTAATCAAAGCTTGCTCTCGCACCGCCGTCCTCGTGAGTTATGAATGCCCCTTTAATGCACCATCGGGCAATTCTCCACCTGGGCGACACCGATGTGTAGCACAAGGGAGCGACGTTGCTGCCGCCCTCAGCGCGCACGTAGACCAGATGGAGGGCATAGCCGACCCTGGCGCATACCGATGTCTCGTCTATTCGTGCGCTCTGTGTCGGGAGCCGCGTCGTGCCCGTGCGCCTGAGCCGCGATTCAGCAAGGAGATGACGCTACATTTTGTCTATTATATTAATCCACCGCAAAATTGACGTCGTTATTGGTCTTCTGAATCTCTCCCCCCTCCTTCCTCTGTTAATGCCACATCGCAAGCGCTGGCCACTGCGCATACTGCTTTGTTGCCTTGCGTACCAATTTCTTTTTCTCTAGCACCCAGAACAGGCTCCCCTTGTCCTTACGAGCTTTCCTTTGGGGTGTCACCGCCATTCGCTCAAATCCTAATATTGATTGGCATTACTTCAGATGGTCGGAGCCGCTGCTCGCGGTTGAGATGGTCACGAATCCCTCGTTTAACGACCACACGAAACCTCTTGTCTCCGAAATGTAATCGTCCTCCCCATCAACTCCACATGGTCACTCCTTCTGACAGGCTCACGCGATATATTCCAGCTCTTGGATAGCCGCTTCCGCAGCAGCCGATGCGGCCATTGCGATTGGTTTGCAGGTCGTCTCACGCCGAGGACCACTCCCGTTTCATGGGCCATCGTTTTATTTGTCATTAGCCTCCCGCCATTTTGCTCCGTGATGTTACGGGCCGGTGTCATCCGTACAGCCTTCTCAATCGCAGCTCGTTGTCCATGTCTAACTACTGATTCACACCCATTAAACCGTGAGTTTACTGAATACTTTTGCGAAGGATCCAGCTCATTTGTTGCGTAGTGTCTGCGGCCTCTAAAATGCGGAGCGCGTTGCAACAATTCTACCCTTAGAAGAGGGCACCCGGGCCGAAGTTCTCGGATTAGAAAGATATAGGATTGGAATATAGATGATTTTCGAGAATAGTAACGACTATGGGCTTCGGGTCAGCAAAGGTGAATGAATAGGAATGGCAAGGAACACACTTAAGTCCTCAGTATCATTGTTTCTGCATTCAAGGACACGAAGCAAGACAGCGCAGAGGTAATATCTGAACACATCAGGTTGGTATGGCCAAAAAGTGATTGAAAGAGTCGAAATAAACTCAGGGCATGGATAAATCTAGGTGAATCAAGTCAGTAGAATAATGGAAACGGAGTTGAATACAACACACCTCGGAGTAAGGAAGTTGTTCAAGGAAGCAAGGAAAACGAGTAGAAAAGACGAGGTCGGTGGAAAGGCGAGTGGAAATTGAAATGCCAAACATATTGGTGGTATGTTGAGAGTGGATTCGGAGAAAGTCCACGAGGAGAATCTATGAATGAGTCAGTAAGGAGGACCCTTGAAATCAAAGGTAATGCACGGGCCGCCAGAGAAGAGTGAATCAAAAGAACTCTTACCTCAGGATATGCACTGATAATTGCAGCCGTATAGAGCGTAATTTGGCCGTTCAAGCCCGCTTTCAAGACAAGTTGAAAAAGAAAGAGAAGGCAGCGGGCGGCATAGTAGCATAGCAATAGGATTAAGGGCAACATCGAAAGAACTTGTATCAGAGATGTAAATGAAATTGAGGCGGACTGGCGCACAACTCGGCCGACGAAACCGACCGTCGGGCCTTAGCCTTTTTGGTAAGCATATTCGGTCTTTTTCTTTTTTCTTTTTTCCTGCAGGAGAACGCCTCAAAGCCGGGATTTATTCATTGAGAACTGTAGATAGCTCAAAAGGTAATCCAAAGTATAAAAAGAAGAAATAGCTAACTACGAGGCAGACAAAGGGGATCCAGTAGGGACAGTACTCGACACAGCAATCTGAGAAGGGACACGGAGTCCTAGATAAGGGAGATGGAGGGCGGGTGCGACATGCTCGGTTCGTAACGGGATTCGCTGTGCTGCGAGTCATGGCACGGTATCCCTTGGCGGTTGTCGTCGAGCGCACATCAACGACATGGGAGCTTAAAGAAGAAAAGTACTAGGCCGGAATATTGACCCCGCGGATAAATAAATAAATAAATACAAACTCCAAATCAAGGAAGAAAAAACGCAAAGTACACAAAGGAGATGGCGGAGCAATCTACGCCCGCGCTCATCGTCAGCGCCGGACGCCGGGGCATCACCTTTACATCGATAGTTCTTCTTTATTGATTGTCTTGAGGGTCAGCATGATGATATAGCCGCAGATGGAAGGCGGGCCGCGAATTCGCGGCCGCGGTAACATCTGCGGCTTGCATGTCGACGGAAGACGCGTGGACATGCACATAACACCTGTAGTCCTCGCGGGTGTCGTCGTCGAAGGATGGCATGGGGAGCTGTGAGGGAAAAATCGCGTCAGCAGTGGAAGGAAAGAAAGAACAAATATTAGCACGAAAGACCCACCGATAACACGCCCCTCTCGACCCAGTGCATCGCATCCGATTCATCGCTTGGTCGAGGTGATGCCGCGGATGATTCGAAGGCGGTCAAGGCCCTCAAAGCGCCGAGCCGCTGATCATGAATTCGCGACCAGGTGTGCGCCGGCGGCTTGGACGTCGACGGCGAGCACGGAGGCACGCGTATGTGGTCGAGGGTGTCGCGAACGACTCCCCTGGGGTCGTAGGGGTCGTCACAGACGCTCGGCATGAGGCATCATTGCATGGGTATGCCTGTAAAATGGTCAGTATGTACGTGGCGGAGAAAAAAACAAGAAACAGGGAGCTGAATATGGATAGATGGAAATGTGAGAAGGAAAAGGAAGACGACATGAACGCGTACTTGAAGAAAAAGAGGAGAATAACAAGATACAGGCAAAAAGAACGAATAAAAGAAAGAATGTGAAAAGAATGAGAAGAGGCCACGTACCTCGGCCCGCCGCGATCTACCACCTGTACAGGCGTGCGGCACAGCAGCTGACTCTTCGAAAGTCGTTCTTGCACGCGGTATAATGCAATTTTGAGAACGGATGAAGGAGACCTGCTTTGTTTGTTAGTAACGGTACAGTGCTAAAATGATCAGAAGTGGGAGGAGGGGGGAGAAGGAAGGTGCAAGAGACGGAAGGGGAGAAGGGAATACATGGGAAATAAGAGGTGGGTGGAGTGGGAGAAGGGAGAAGGGAGAAGCTGCGAGAGGAGATACTCACGGGGGATTCACAAGGCGGCGCAGAGTTGTTGGAAGAACGGCGCGATGGCGACAGTAGTGTTAAGCCGCAGGAGCCGGAGAGCGATCTGGGAGGTGGCAAGGTGGTGGGTGACACACGAATGTGCGCAGAGTTTGAGGTACGCGCAAGCGGGGTGCAAAAGGCGGCAACGGGATTGGAGACGGGGCCAGCGGGACAACAAAGGCGGCGGGGCACGGCCGTGGCGATACGGCGTCGACGGTGAAGCGCTGATAAAGGGCGGCGTGGATCCAACAAACGATTCCTTTCCGTATTTTGACGGTTCCTTGGAGGTTTATTAGGCCGTGAGCGTGTCTGGAAATCCCACACCGACCTTTAAAGGGACCAGAATCGGAACCCCGTCACATTCGACTTTACATTTGGAATTCATAATCCGAGCATAAAATCTTGGTTGATACCATGAGCGTGAACAAAAAGAAATTGTCCCGTACGTACCGTGAAATAATCCCCACTGCCAACGTGGCTTCTTTCGCGTTCGCATCCAGTTCGTGGTTCCAGAGCTCTCACATGTGGTCTTCATCTGGCTCGAACCGTTGACATCCAGCCAAGATGTTTTCGTCAAACAAATCACAAGTGTCAACCCCATTGCAATAAATCTGAGCACGACGGCAAAGGACCTTTTTTTCCAGGCCAGGGATGAAGCCAGCTACCATCGAATCGCCAGCGATGTGCCCGGTGGACCCACGCCAGGAGTCCTGGTCCTGAAAAACAAGTGAAAAAATCAATAAATCAGAAGATTATGACGATTACGCTGCATACCTCGCTTCGGATATATGCGTCGAGACTAAGAACCTTCCCATTTGGCATTGTGAGAAGTTCCCTGGACTTGGTAAGGTCAAATAAATAGGCGATTGGGCGCTCTGGAACCGTGAACGTAGATGGGACATTGTCGAGTTCGACAATTTCATCTACGCCCAGCTCCCGAGTCAACTTGATCGCAAAATCCGGTTTGGCTTTTGACTTTCTGTTGCGCTTTGACTGAGCCGTCTGGGACTTGGCATTTGCGGGCATGGACAGGGATGGGGCGGAGCAGATTCGGTTGTCAATTTGGGCATGTTCGGTCCCTCATTTAGCTTCGTGGGATCATCAGAGTCTTGAACAGGGAAGGAATCATCGATAGACATCGCGCTCGGTGGACGAGACCTGGTTTCGGCAAAGGAATCTGGTGAATTAGCCCGGGACGATGGAGCAAACGAAGCGCGACTGCTGGCCCGGGAATGAGAATATGACATGGATGATGCTGCCCGGGATGGTGCACAAGAGCTAAAAGGTGTCGAATTCCTGCTGCGATACTCTTCAAATGACCTGTAAATCGAGGCCATGTAGTCTTGAAACGCCATGGGACTAATCCAGGCATCTGTATTTTCCAGGCTGAAGAAGGGGTGACCGTGACATCTGTTGTTGACCATCTTGATAGGAAATCTGAGTTTCATACTATCTAAAAAATCAGGAAACGTACATATGTGTGATATGCCCTCAATTCATCCATCGACACGTCTTCCGCATTCCAGGAAGTTGGGCAAACCTCGGAGTCATCATGCACAAGGTAGAGTTGGTACCCGAGCGAGGTAATCCAGATAGTAGCATCTTCGACAGAAAAAAATGGCTCATTATTGGGATCACTGAGCGCCGCCGGAAATGCCTGTAGGAAGGACATTCAGGCTAATTCACAGCGAACAGAAAAATACCAACATATTTTCGGTAGGCCTTGATCTCATTTGGAGATATGCGGGTGGCTTCCTCAAATATAGCGGGCGGTGCTTCCTCAGACATCGGTGTACGGGGGGAAGAAGGAAGATCAGATAAGGCCCGAAGGTCGCCTGATGGCGCAGTCAAAATTGCCGACGGGGCGGACTTTAAATTATTGTCACACATTGATGCTGTCTCATTGCTCAGAAGGCCAGTCCCATTCTTGCCGCCCTCGTTGATGGGATTCGTAGCTGATGATGGGACTGCGCGAGTCCCATTCCCATTCTTCTGGTATAGACTCCGTAAAATCATGCCTACTGGTTTGTGATTGATGTCGGCGCGGTGAGCAAGTAGACCAACCGGCGATGCATGATTCAAAGGTGTTAGCTGCAAGGACTGCGCTGAAGAGAAGTCGGGGCTGAATGACGTGCACGAGGCCCAGAAGGAGCGCTCATTTGCCGGACTCTCGACTGTCCGACCAATGCGAACGCTTGTCCGGGACTTTTGAATCCCTTATATCCCATCAAGTTCCTACAGTTAATCCTACGTAAACCACCCAACATTCCCTCCAAAGAGTCAAATCGCTGGCAGTGCTACGCTGTCTTCTGAGCGGCTTCAGGTGTATCTGCATAACGGGTCTAGGAATATCTTTGGAGCGCGCCTGCAAAAACTAAGAAGACCACAAAATTCCCATTAACTTTCACTCCGGACTCCTAGATCTAGGGGACTCGTATTCGCAAAAGCACGCAGGCGCTCGTAGTACTAGGAGGCTTCCCACTCATTATGCGCCCCAACAAAACCATGCAGCAATAACTTCCCCTATCGCTTGCGAGCAATGAGACGTATCTGGATCACGTCTAGGATGCCCAACCAACATGCGCTGCCTCCAAGACCTCTGGATTTCATAGAACATTTGTCAAGCGCCTGCACATCCTTCGGGCGTTCTTTCCTTCACTCCATTCTCCCTCCTCCTTCCACTCGCCGAAATTGGGCAGAAGCAGCGCGTCATCGATCGCGTAAAGAACCAGTGCCAGTCGAGCTCGCGTCGAACTCCTTGGGCTTTTCTATGGCTCTATCAAGATCACGCTCCTGATACTCCTCGCCTCTGAAATCGTCTTCGTTTTTGTGTCATGGTATTGCTTCCGTGTAAGCGCCGCCGTCCGTGTTGTGCCCGCGGGAGTCTAAATTAAATTGGGTTTGCTTTCTGGTGCTCCATTTCCGCTAACAGTGGATCATTACCGTTTCTGTAACCCTATACTCGCACTGGGGACTGGATGCAATGTGCTCAATTCATACACAGTAGCGACCTCAATCTATGACTCGAGGCTGTCAAACCCACCTTTTGATCGTACATGGCTTCAAACCGTCTGCTCACTGCGCACTTGTCCGTCGGGGACTCGCTAGGTATTCAATAACTGTTGCAATTCGAATAAATCGTCGTTGAGTCTACGGTCATTCACACGTCCTTTTTCCCGGAGTGCGTTTTACATCGTGGCACTGCACCTACTCAATGACTCTTCGATCTCGTATTCTCCAGCGCGAGGATCAATGGCCCCTGGATAGACAATCTCGCATCCTAGTTCTCCCCATAACCGAATGCCACTTGGATTTGGATTGCATAAAATTGCTGAAACATGGCTATCATACTCTTAAGTTCCACTGGGGCACATCGCTCATTCGTGCAACAATTGGTCATAAAATCATTTGAGCAGATGTCGTTCTCTTTTTTCCTTCCCACGGACTTTGCAACAAAGACCAGCCACTCGAATTCGCACCGCCACTGCCCTTGATCGCTTTCAACACAGCCTCACTCCTTCCGGTTTCATTTGCCTACGTGCCCTCTGAAATTCAACAGTATCGCATTCTATTTTCCTCTCAGACTCGCAGATTCTTGGCGGCTGGAAAGACTTCACCAAACCTCCTTCGCGCAAGCAATTTCGATGGTCAACTCAGGTTCCGGCCATGCATTTCTACTCAGTCAGTACCCAATTGCAAGTCTCGCACGTGGAACTTACAACAAAGCGAGGTACGAGCTCAAAAATTGTTGTAGCGTCTGTTTATAAGAGACTAACGTGGAACTCCGCTTTCAAAGCACGAGCCTGCATGGTGTCTTGTCCGGGGTCATTTGCTGACGGGGAGACGAGGCATCTATACGCCATTCTGATGGAATGCAAGTGCCACTCAAACCTTCGAGCAGTCTAAACGTTGTACTACCGAAAGTTTGCAACATTTGGACGAAATATTGCATCTTTTATGGCATCGACACTGGCAAGGAACTCCTGCCGCTGGATTGGGATTGGCTTCATTTAGGCTGTCGACTCATCGATGCACGCCATCATATTCAATTTCACGCACTGTACGTTAAAAGAACGTTAACCTGGATTCGGTACCTAATCGGGCCGAGATACAAGCGCACTCTTGTCGAGCACTTTTCAACAAAGCGCACAGCCCTTTCGCGCACGTGCTGTGCACTTCAACAACAGACGCGCACTGCACTTTGATGACGAACAGTCAAGAAAGTGGCTGTCTTTTTAACGGCGATTTCTGGTCACTCGAGGCTGATGTGAATCGCCGCTGAAGCACCGACAACAAGCTTTCGTTAGCCTCTGACGTCACTACAGTTCATTTCTGCTCCGTAAATTTTATGGGGAACGCCACTACCCCGCAACTAGAAGCCCAACGAGATATCCGTTTCCTTCGCGATCTACTGCAGGTAAGGTGGTAATATGCCCGGCCACAGCCTATAAAGCGTATGAGTCGTAGCCGTTTGTTCCTCGTACTCTTCAAGCAGAGCGCACTCTCAACTCTTGCACACTCAGCAAACCAAACCCTCCAATTTTGAAATGTTCTCCAAGATCTTCACCCTCGGCCTCACCGCGTTGACCTTCGTCGGTGCGGCGCCGGCCACCGGTTTCCAAAGTCCCATGGCCATCTCATGCAACGTCAATGTTCAGACCGTGCGTCGCTACAACTTATCTCGAGCTTTCCGCCAAGTCTAACGAATAGTTAGGCCGGTGCCAGCGCGGGGGCCTATAGTCTTGAGCCTGGACGCTACCAGATCCTCGACTTCCCGAGGAACAGTCAGCTGCGTAGCTACACCGAGGATGACCCCGTCTTTGTCCGCCTGACGCTAGAATTCCCGGGCCCTTTCGGCGAGGTAGGGAAGTTTGTCTTTGATACGACAAATTTTGACCGATGCATATTCATAGTGGGAGGTCAAACCCGCGAAGGAAGGCGCATTCACAATCTCAAACGTCGGACTCAATGGCCCTGTTTATGTTGGTAACGATGTACGCATACCATTAAGCACAGAGGAACCCTTCTGAGTGCTTCCCCAGAAAACCATCATTGCCGGCAACAAAAGGACTGAGGTGCCATTCGCCATCGAGGCCGCCGGAGGTGGTACCTTCGTGGTATGTGACCTGCTTCCCTATTTTCAACCCCTACTGAACATTACCTCAAGGTCAAATCCGTCAATGAGGATTTAGTTTGGACCCGCACAACCCCCAACAGCGTGCGCTCCGAGGCATGTTATCAATTTGATCTTTCTCCGGCCCCATATTTAAGCGTTCCAACAGGTGCAGCTCCAGCCGGCAAACGGAGGAGAAGCGCAGAGGTGGAGATTCGTTAGCCTCGACGACAACTGAATACACGCCGCACCGAACGATCGAGCGTACAACGAAGTTTGAAACGTACTTTGAATGTTGAATGTCGTGAATTGAAATGTGACCACTGTGAATCATCATATCAGTTACCACAACGCGAGGCGCAAACATTCTTATCTGAAACATGATTGCGACACGTATCCAACCCGCCCAGCATCTTCCTTCAAGTGGCTGCACTGCTATAGACTTCTCAAGCAGGACAATATGGGATTTGGCGTTTACCACCAACGCTCGCTACATCCGGATCTAAAACCTCGCAAACAGGCAACATACCCCACTGCAGAATGAAAAAAAAGAAAATCATGAACAAAAGGGAGATGAAACCGCCGCGTGTGCATGAACACCCATGCCAGAGGTCTGCGTCTGGCCCAAGATCCTGAAACCCACATGCCGACATTCATAAAAGAGAATCTCGAAGCCAGCGAATTATAAACTGAGACCCCGAGTCGATCCGGCGAGAAACGAAAACGCCCAGTGAAAACTGGTGATCGCGGGTGCCAACTTCCGCATCATGGAAAATCCCATTCGCCGCCGCGCGGAGCCCACATTGCCCTCGAGAAAGCCGAGGCAGTTTCAAAGTCGCCCGGGCCGAACTAGACACAGTAGCGACGCGGACTCGCACCGCGCGCGCTTTCCTAGCTCAGTCATGCAAGCGGGAGGCCCCTGAAAAACTGCCTAGCGTTATTTCGCCCAAAAATTAGGCCTTCATTGCTACCTGTGCTACATTGCCATTAGATTACGAAACAAGTTACGAGACCTAGACAATCTCTTGCTCATTTTGGATTCTCTACCCCCCTATAAAAAATCTTGGTCTCGTACCCCGCCGTTCCCATGCTACAACACCTTCCAAAAAAGACGCATTTTCACGCTACCAGGCCTTTCCATCTTGCGATGCTCAAACCACCTAGTTACCCTTATTCAATGACCTCACCAACTACATAGGCTAAGTATACACCTTTAAATACATGTCCTGTAAATTCTCTGGCCTCCTCCCCAAAATCTGGGTCCTCGTGGGTGAAATCCTCCAAAATCTTATTCTTTTGACACTTCCACCCCGTGATCGTCTCAAAACAAATTCTATTAACCTACTTTTTTGAAATCTTAAAACCCTGTTGAATACCTTCATTTTCACCCTATGCACCCCGGGGCCCCAATATTCCACCCAGAAACACCCAAGATATTCACGATTTTCTCCTACCCGGCCTCCCAACCCCTATTTTCTTGGTCAAGCTACCGCCCCGATCAAGTCCGACTAAAGCCGAGTGACATGAAAAATCAGTCATTCCAAGGGCTGGAATTTGCCGAAAGCGGCCTCGGATTGGGTCTGCCGCTCGGCATAGCAGACAGAACTTGAATTCGGAGAGACTGGATTTGAAGGGGGATGCTTGGGGGGATGCCTCGAAGTTTAAGCTGTCTTGATTATTTGGTTGCTTGGAGCCTTGAAGAAGAAAGCCGCGAGGAAATTTGAAGACGAGAGCCTGAGGTCTTGACTCATGAGTCTTGATAGGGATTGACAGAGCCTGGCTATCCAAGACACATTGAGGGGTTAGAGAACTTGAGCCAGGGAAAATGGCACTTTGACTCGAGAGCAGCATTGAGGGCGAAGCAGTGGTGGGGGGAAGGAAGAAACGACATGGAGATTTTGATGAAGTCCGCTATTTGAATGACGACTCGAAGGCGGTTCCTGAGCATCTGACATGGTATCCACGGAGAAAGATAGGTGGGAGTGGGATCTACCATAGGGCTAGATAGGACCGAGGCAGCTGAGTAGACAGTAAAGTCTATGGAGATGCCGGTAGATATAGTCTTCGAGATCCCCTTCCAGATGGAAGTCATACCCTGCGTCCCCCTCCAGAGGGAAAATAGGCTCCAATTCGGGCTCGAGCTGGATCCCGACATTGGATCCCAACGGAGCTGATAGGAGCGCAGCCTGCTTGGCATATGATGCTGGAACAGGTTGATCAATGTCGAGCCAGGTTGCAGCATTTTCGGCGGTAGAGTAGCCTAGAGAAACTAGTTCAGGCGTAAATGTGTGCAATTTCACATTAATGGCTACTCAAGACGAGAGAGCATACACATACCTGATTTATGTATGCTGTAAGCCGTTCTTCTCCAGTTGCTGCTACAATTCTAGTGATTTTCTGCGTGGTGGCAGGGTCGATTTAAATTTCGGTTTCCATCTAGGCTGGAGACTCGGAGGGAGGCAGATGGGAGGAGAAGAAAGGAGAAAGCGCGGTCAATTTGTTTGGGTGGCATGCCATACATTCTAATAATGGGTGGCCACCGGATTCCGAATCGGGAGACGCGTCGCGTCGATAGGGGTTCCGTCACAATGTCACATATTCGGCACATGCCGCGCATCTACTGGCTCATTCAACTTCTACTGGCCGTGGCTTCTGGGTTCAGCTTCTACTTCTACTCAGCGCACTTCTACTTCTACTATCTCACTTCTACTTCTACAACTTCTGTATATACTCAAACTCCGCCGGTTTTCATCGCATCGGAACGTTTGACAGATTGCAACGGGTGGCGTGATCTTTTGATTTGGTTCGTCGCCTCTTCTTTCCTCCCACCACCCACTTCCCACTTCCCCTCCGCCATCCCCTTCATCCCCCAATCCCAAAATTGGCCTGCCCGCTCACGAGTCTCAAGAGTCCCAACCCCCCCTAAATGGCCAAAATCTCAAGCGCGGCGACCCCATGTGTCTTCATTCCCGGTATTCTTCATTTACAGCGCCGCAAGTCTTTGACGCTGCAATTTCACTAACAATTATACTCGACAGCACTCAGAAAAGTTATTTTCTTATTCTCTTGAACCCTTCGTGTGTTCCTCGATAGCTAACTAGCTGGATTCAATTGACCATTGACCCGTTATTAAGTTCAACCGCACGGCAACGATTCTGGCTACAGTATTTCAAAGACTTCGGTACGAAGCCGACCGTCCATGATTTTGAATCTTTTCTGCTCTGCACTGTTTCACTAGTCCTTGAAATCCTAGTAGTTCCGAAATTCACGTCCATCATTTCCAACTTCAGATCAAAACGGCAGCCAATATCCCCACACCAAGTCCCATCGACAATCTATCACCGCTGACGGCCGTGGGATGGGCTGCGCTGGGCGTGTTGCTCGTGGATGTGTGCGCGGAACTGCTAGGTGCCGTTGCGCTGGAGGACCCGCTCACGCTGGACGGCGTAGGGGTGGGGAGGGACGACGAAAGGGAGTTCGGATTGCCCGGGGTCGAGGGGGGAGCGATGGCGAGATTGGCAGGGCCGAGAGCATCGAGTTGCTAATGGTGCCGGTTACTGAAAAGGATGTCTCTGAAGAGGAGGAGCTGCGAGAGCGTTAGTTCATGGACGTTTCATGCGTGCGATGTATAGGTACCTCAGACTCTTCGGCGGGGAGATTGACGTGTCCGCCAAGGCATACGGAACGAAAACCAAGGCGAGGCCAATGGGGAGGAAAGACGCGTATTTCATGGCGGGACCTGGAAAGGCTTTGAAGTTTCAGAGCCTGGATTTATACCTTGCTGTCCTGCGGAAAACTATCGCCGTCTGTCTGTCATTGATTTGATAGATCAAGGAGAGACCTATGTCTCTTTTCGGACATAGGACAAATGGTGTAATTAAAACACAGCGTGGGTTCGATTCTCAGTTGCCGCAGCCTTTTACACCCTTCACAAAGTAAATGATCATTGTGCCTGATATTGGCATTCCCACAGCATAGCGCATGCTGTTCATGAATGTTAATGCATTTGGCTGCTCTCCCTTGCTCAGGATTCTATTGATCCTCTGCTCATAGAGCTTCAAGATCATTTTTTCCTTATTTTCCTCAGGGTGTCTACAACGTGCAACCAAAGGTCAATAATTATATGTGGGGTTATTTTTGGCCTTTAATATGATGGAAGATTGATATTTAAATGTTCCACGACCTTCTCATCAGTCGCTCCAAAGTTATAACATTTCTTAGGACTTGAAATCAATGATTTACCATAACGGGTCTTAGGATTCAAGATGCCGAATATGCCGTATCACGCGCTACATTGACATTTTGGGCGCCGAATTCCAAGGGAATAATCTCTGTAGATCTCGAAATCTCTCTCTCTTTTCCCTCTTTTTTCTCTTTTTTTTTGCAACTTGAAAACTTGAATTCCTTGATTTCTCTCCTGACATAGTACATGAGCCAATTTGAATGGTCTGTAGACTCTAGAGCTCCCATACACGCCGTTGCTCACTGTGGAGTCTGGACGCGTCGCGTGCCCATGGTATAAATCACATCAAAAGATGTTACGAAAATGAATATATTTCCGGAAGTTCGGAAGTAGGGCGCGTGATCTTTGGTTCAACTCGGGCATGAGACGGGGTCAAGTTTTGGTCCATCATTTCAGTCGTGAGCGAGCCGCCCACTGGCAAGACAGGGGACAGACACTTAGTCCTTGAACGTTATCAAAAGATGTGAGTGTTTCGATAACTTGATTCAACCATGTTCGAAATTCGCCGTTTTCTGCTGATCTAACAGCAAGGTGCGCGACCGCGAGCCACCGGCGGCTCATCTTCTGCTTGGTCACTGTTAAGCTGACCTGCTCTACCCTTAAAGACGGCCGAGAAATATTGCTTTGCTTTGAAAGAAACCCTGGGTACCAAGCAAAACTTAAAGCAGCCGGGCAATCTCGGTTGTTCGTTCCACCATGCGATCACCGCGATCACGGCAACTCTGCACGCAGCTTTTACCCTCTTTTACCCCTAAGAACACCATATTCCCGTCCTGAAGGTGTTCTACGATAGCACCCTTGATTATCGGTTGGTAGGTCAGATACCGATTTTGGCCATTCAAAAACTTTTGTCCGAACTTTTACATTGCCCCGTCTCGAAAATTCTGTCCGAATTCGCCTCTAGTGAGCCATTCTTCGAAATATTGTCCGAAATTTGCATCTGTCCTCAAATTTATCGAAAGAATGCTTCAGAAGCCGTAAAAATTCGCAAAGAATTCTCTTTATATATTACTCCGGTGACTCCCCTTCCTTCTCTCTTTTTAAAATATTCACAATTGCTTTCCCTTTCTGTCATATCGTGTAAGGTATATAAGAGAAGGCGCAATATTGGCAGGGATTCAGGAGAGAGATCAGATTGTACTGAGGTTAGCATCTGCACGATATGGCAACGAGTCGCCTCAGCATGGGCAGGAATATTTTGATATTTTTCCCTGGTGCAATCCATTCAGCGGGTAACCACTGGAATGCATGAATGTAGTCGTTGCCATCGAGAGGAGTCTGTGGCAGAGTAAAGCAGAAAGACAGATGTAAATCGTAGTAGAGTTCGACTTCCAATGCAACAATTTTTTCTTTCCATTGTCCGTGAACTCAAAGTGCACAAAATCTATTGCTTAATTCGGTGTTCGATGGCTTGCATCACAGAGGACACCGGGTAAGGTAATTGCCAAGGTGGCAAAGCATTGTCCGAACTTCGATCTGACCTTTAGTAGCAGTGGATCTGGTGTCCGAATTTTCGATCTGAGCTCCCACCATTGTCCAGAGATTTTGTCCGAATTCCAATCTGACCTCGACCGGCCAATTTGAAATTTTTGTCCGAACCCGGTATCTGACCTACCAACCACTAATCAAGGGTCCTAGCCTGAGACTGTATGAATTTACACACACTCTTCTTGTGCTGCATCAAACGGGCGTCCGAGACGCCCCGGGAGGAAGGTAACCATGATATGTTTACCGACCCCACAAGCCTATAAGCAAACCAAACCAACCCGATGACCAGATGCCGTGAATTAAATAGTAACTTAGGTCCTGAACTGCACAAAACAATTGAGTAGCGGTAAGCAAATCTAGTTACCCGTCCCCCGCGGCAGTTCAGCGATTAGGCGTCCAGGACGCCTGCAGCAGAGCTGTATCTATAACAGGTCTAACCAAACCAACCACCCAGTATGCTATGATGTAAAACAGAATTTAGATGTGTGGACTGATCGGGCCTCCGGGACGCCCAGAGCTGGACAGCGAGCTATAGCATGTCTCAAGTCTTTAGACCGGAATCTGAACTCTCTTTTAGTCCTTTCCTCAGAGCACTGATCGGGCGTCCAGGACGCCGACAGCCGGACAGCATCTATAGCATGTCTCAAGTCTTTAGACAGGAATCTGAACTCTCTTTTAGTCCCGCCCACCTCGGCAGAGATTAACGACAGAACTTCGTGCTGTGCTGACAAATTGCCAGATAATCGAGCAGGCGTGACATCTGTGACCAAGTCACCAAATAGGGGTTGCGTTGCGCAAGAGCGGCCGCTTGTTGGCTCCTTGGCAAGAGGTTGCGTCTCCCATGTTGAGCAGTGAATACTCTCGTCCTGAGGTGCTAATATACTGCTGGGACAACATGGGGTGCTTCAACTCAGCCCGGTGAAGCCTGAAACCTCCGACACAAATGTTAACAAATGGCGTGCACCGCAAGGTGCACCGTGATGCGGCGACGAAGATGGGATCGAAATAAAGGCCAGTCGCTTGTGTTTTGCGTGGGATTACCCGCTTCACGGCCCTGACGTAAAGGTAGAAGCTAGAGGGTAAAGCTCAGGGATTTGCGCCAACATCCCAGAGCCAGCGTGCCGCTACGAATAATGATTCACAAGTTCAATGCAGATATTTCCAGGTCGATGGACATGCTCTGAACGCTCTGGGAACATAACACACATGGCACCGTCAAAAGCATGAGAGACAAAATCCGGGGAGTAGAGCGTGTGTCGGTGGTAAGTCTCAGGATTCAGAGGAGTGCTTCACTCAGTAGATTTTGTGACCGAATGGCCAGGTCAAATAATCAAGATTTCTGGGGGAGCTCGGGCTTTCAGTGTAGTAACAGGATTCTGGGTTAATGTGAGATGAGACACATCGCGACAGTGGAGGTCCCTCCTCGGAAATCGTGGTTTGGGCTCAATAATTTATGCCGAGACAGTGCGGGAATCGTAACATGACTCCGTATGGAGCTCATTAAAGGTCACAGATAACACTAGTCGTGCTAGTGGTCATTATAGATATTCCAGGGAATTCCCGGGAGAGTTGAAGGCATTTATACCTCGTTTTGAGGCAGGGAAAATCGAAAGCGGGAATCTGGAGGCTTTATTCTCATGTGTCCGGGAGGTCGAGAAAGTTAAAATCTGGGCAAGATGTGAGACTGGGAGATTGAACTACCGAATCACTGTAAGTACACTGTCACGTGAGCTGACGCGAGAATAAATCTGACCAAATAGGGCCAAGTATTGGTGCGCGAAGGGTCAAGGCAATGTGGTATATCAACGAGTCCATAGGGAATTTATTCGATATTCGGTGACTGATGTACCTTGCGTAGGTAAACATGCAGTTTAGGGTCGGGCACTCTTGTGGGCCTGCAGAAAAACCAGTGACACATGTACAATCCACTATAATGCTATCATTTGCATCCGGCAGCTGGATTCTGACTCCTTGAAACTGGTTTTTGCCTCGCTCGCAGTGCAACATAATGGTGATTCTCATAAATAACATTCGAATTACGCGATGATTTGGACCCGCGTTGCAACCAACGTCAACGAGTGGCGTAAGAGAGCATCTAAGCTACTCACAGCGCAGAGCTCGATCGTGCCCTTTCCCACCAAGAGCTGCGGTGTGTTGTCGACATGCTAGACTTTGGATGTGAGGGTCGATAGCTATCGTGATCAAGCGGAGGCAGTCGCGCCAACGGCCTAGATTCGCCCGAAGGCGTGGGCTGGGAAAACTTTGGAAGCGAACCTGTTTTGAATGAATGTAATGTTTGGATCTAGGACGGATCGGCGTGTAGCAGCACAATGTCCGAAACTCTGCACTGGAAGCTCGAGGTCTGTGTGAATCCGGTGTTGAGGGTGAAACGTACACCCGATACGGAGGTCATAATATGAGGTTTTTTGTCTGGGGAAATGCATTGGGAACTCGGGGTTAGGTCCAGACCGGTAGAAAAATGGCGGTGAAACGGGATTTTCTGAGCGGAGAAGGTCGAGGACTAATCGTTATTTAGATTCATCGTGAATCTCCCGGGATTTATGGGGTAAAGATCAAACGAGGGTTGATTTAACGTTAATTTTGGTTTGGTCTGTGAGGTGCACCACTAGTAGGCCGAGGCAGTGCTTGCCTATGACTGGAATCTTGTCCCTGGAACGGTGGTTTTGAGAACGGACTCCCGGGGATTTTTCAGGGAATTTCCCTGAAGAAAAAGCTCTACCTTTTTGAACGTGCAATCGACTCCTCAACTCCGGAGGGATTTCCCGGTGGGAAGAGCACAAGTGATTGAGATGAGCTTCGACGTTATATATCCGATGCGGCTTCTGCGCAGATGTTTCTCCGTGATTTTCGATCAGCCAATGAAGCGGTGTGGGCCACCCACACATTCACTTCCTGTCATGCTGCAACTCACTGGGTGGATTGAGACTCATAAATACTCCTGAAAACTCCCGGGAGACTCGCCGCGCAGCATTCAGGGGTGGGGTCGTTCGGCTTCGTTGCTAGCCATTCAGTTTCAGAGGCTGGAGATTGAATCTCAACCGATTTCCAATGGCCTTGACGTCCTCAAGTTCAAATACAGTAGCAAGGGTAGGGAACCTTTGCTTACACCGGCAACCGTGAAATGTGTGTACGAAATAGAGGGGGTTGATCTGCCGTTGACGAAGTAAGAGGTTAGGTAGAAGTAGAAAATATGGGGGCAGCCTGGAATTAAAAATAATACACGGACGTGTGTACCGAAAGATGGTGGCTGAGACAAATGGGTCGCCCTGTTACAAAAGCAGAGTACCAGAGGAAGTGGTGCGCGTAATCGAACTTGTCGCCGCCGTGCGGGTACTGATAATGATTTTTAGATAGAATGGGTATACTTTGAGGTGCATGGACATGTCCTGGACAGCTGAGAAAGTGGCGGCGATGAAGGGATCAAATGCGTGTATGATAAAATCTTAACACCATATGCGGCTGCCGGGAGTAACCACGATTAGCGTGTATGTACGGGGAATTAATGGCTGTTGTATTGACAAATGATACCTATGAGTTGGATATCTCCAAGAAAGCTTGAAGGAGCTTCGCGAGCGGGGCAAACCGTCGTTGGTGCGTGGAATGTGTAGGATAGGTGAACAGGAAATATCCCTGATAAATATCATAAGAATGTTGGTACTCGGCCAGGGAATTACCGGGAGAACCCACCAGTAGTACGTTCGTTGATTTTTGACGCTTATGCGAGTGAGCACCAATGCCTCTGAGCGTACCTTGGAAAGCTGCTCTGGGATGTGGGAATTTCCGTGACTCGAATGGTATCGATGTTATACCTTGCTTGAAAACCAACTGCCTTCATCCCGAAATTCTTGGGAGAAGACACGGTCAGTGCAGTGAAGTGAACAGGGATTTATGCCATGGAGAGAAAGAGAACGAATTGCCGAGGCCGAGAGCTGCGTATCTGTGCAAGTCCGAGAGAGAGTTGGTCATGGTCACATGCGTTGGGTCATGTACGCCTCTGTACGGAGCTGAAAGGGCTTGCGTACCGTGGAATATTTGATCTGCGTCTTGTAAACGGGAGAACAGTATGGCGGGTTTGAAAGATTGAGGCACGGGCAAACAGAGTGTATCACATAATTGAGTTTTCGGAGAATCTGTGCACCTGCGAAACTCGTTCAATTTGCACTGCTTGCGAGGAAACTTTCACAAAGTATATCATTGGAGTACCCCGAGATCAATACATGTACGCATACTCGAAAGCAGAATTAATCGACGCACTCAAATGAAAAGTACAAACAGAGGGGAGGTAGGTACCGGCAATCCATCAAAGCCGGAACCGCGCGAGGGACGGCGGCATATCGCGCACGCTGCGAGAAAAAGCAGACCAGGTATGGACTGAACGTAGCCAGATCGCTCGGGCCAGTGCGAAGGAGGTACATCCGTGGAAACGGTCGCGGGGTGCGGGAGGCAGAAACGGTGGTGACACGGGAGACGCAAAAGGCGTGCCGACGGCGCTGTACATGGCGGGGATGCTGCGCGTCGACGTTCGGGGGGAGTGGTATGTGGGGGTCAAGGGTGGGCGCGTGGCGAGGCTGAGAGGGTGAAGCAGGCGACGTGCGATGCGGCCAAGCGTGCGTCGAGCGGGGGCGGTCGAACCGGTTAATGACAGGCGCGGTGGACAGAGAACGATGGCTGGGACACGGATCATAGTCGTTGACGCAAGCGCAGCGCATAGCCCAGGCGCGCGCATGGTGAATTGTGTTGGTGGAGAGAGGGGAGAGGTAGACACGGTCGAGGACGGCTGGGACATGAGCGGGGGAGGTGCGCGAGATGTCGAATGTAGGCAGAGGGCTCGGAGTGGGGGCGGCGCGGTGCGACGGATGAATAGCCGCGGAACATCTGACACGCGGTGTCCTTGTGCGGTAGACGGTGGAGAAGGGCGGAGGGCGGCGACGCCGACTCGTTCGTCCTCTTGAAGTGCTGGATCACGAACGCGCGGGTGGAGGCTAATGAGGGAGATAGATATATGCAGCATCAGAAGTGGAATGGGAAGGGAACAGACGTGGAAGAGAGGGAAGGTGGCGGTGGCGGAAACGCACCAAAATACGGCCAATTGATCCGTCGACGCATATCCATCGCGGAACGCGGAGGGGCTCGGGGGCCAGGCCATCGACGCCGGTATGTCGTGAGCTGGGCATCTGAGATTCAGCGGCGGATTTACAAAAACGAAGATATGAGCATTAATTTCAAAGTTAGATGAGAGGACGCGACGTGCGCACCGGAATATCGACCAAGTATTAGCGCGGAGAGCCTGAGGGCGAGGGGTAGACACGGCAGACGGAAGGCTGATGCTTGGGGTTGAGCAGGGCAAGTGCAGAGATCAAGCGTGGGAGTGAGACGCCCGACGTTGGGAGGACTACGTTTGATTGAAAGTGGGCCAGGCTGGAGTGAGGAAGGACGAGATCTTCAGTCAAGAGGCAATATTACCAGAGTGGGATTAGGCATTAGAGATAGCGGCGGGTGTCGGGCAGCGGGATTGAGGTGAAGCCAGATGGTGGTAGGAGTCAGGGAGCAACGTGGCAGAATTGATCGCCGCGGCGCTGACAAGTAACCACGGCACGGGCGGGGCGGGTGGGAGCAGACGCAACCGGAGTTGAGCGGGAGGGAAAAGTTGAGTCACACGTCGCGACGGGTCTGACGGGCCAGTGCACGGGCGTGCCAGGTGTGGAAACCCGGATGAAAAAGCAGCAAGAATGCAATTTGTGATATGAAATGATGGCGGGACGGCGGCCGGGTGGCATGGAGAGCCAGGGTGTGAAATGAAGACCAAAAGTGATACAAGGTGCGGCGTTTCGTGGGAAAAGGTGAAGACAAGGTTCTGGCGCGAAAGGTGAAGAAAAGGTGGACCTTTTGCAAAGAAATGCAACCGTTCGGGTCGGCCGGCGGAGTTGTCATGGGGAAAGGTGTGTGGGAAAAGGCGGGCGCAGGCGCCACCCACCGAGACAGGCCGGGGAGGTGAGATGGAGGCGAGTCCGAGATCTCCGAGGAAGGCAGAAGTTGAGTTCAAAGGTGGACGCGTTGGCTACGTCATCATATCGTAGTAATAGCGGCGTGAAGCGTGGGAAAGTCGGGGCGGCGCAGGTTCATCCTAAGAGGGCCCAAATTCTGTGCCCTTGATCTCGGTCAGTTGCGCACAGAAAAATCTGGAAAAAATTGTAACATGGAGGTAAATGGTACAGAATTTAGTCTGCCCAAGAACGGCACTGATACGATAGGTTTGGACCACGCGGGATGGGCAAAGGTGATGAAAAACGCAATTTTCACCCTGTCAGCAAAGAGTGTAGTGTATCTCGATGAATAAAGGGTTATAGACCCAGAAATTTGGTGGGTGTGGTTGGGATATATACCTACCATTTGCCCCCATGCGCCCCAGGTAGGGGCAAGCGAAACACATCGAAAATCGGATCACAAGCGCGAAAATGGCAAAACCTGTATATGACAACTTGTAAAAAAATATCCCAGAAGGTGGAAAGCCAAACAAATAGACCTCATCGGAAAGGTGATGCATGTGAGTACCTCAGAAAATCAGGCAGGACCAGGGGTACATGCAGGTACCAAAATCATATTTTAGGGGGAGGAGGTCAGGATGGGAGGAATACACACAACGGGGTCAATCGAAAGGGCACCAAAAGAGTCTAGACGGTAGCATTGTACCAGGGTAATGATGCCGAAGATGTGTGTTTTCTGTTTTTCTTCAGCTAATCTCGGTATTCATTGTCCTTCACAGAGATGGTGCAGGGAGTATCGCGATACTCCAGGCTTCGGTGAGAGAGAATCCATGTCCTATTCTGATTGAATTATGATGGAGTTCGTCGCAGCCATCCATACCTTCCACAACTTTATGGGATGGCGCGCACAGCAGATCTTCAAGCTATTGTGTTTCATGATGGTCAAAATCACCCTCTTGTCAAGCCAGAATATCCCTAACATTTTGGATAATCCAATAGATTTAATACCTTACACGGAACTGGAGAACAAATACCGCAGTTCCCACTCTTCAACCGTATTCTTGTGGAATTGCATAGTGCGTTCTGAATTCTACTTCCAACGAGGACTAATTCAATGCATTGTTCGCAGGAGCGAGAATTCGGGGTAAAACCATTGATATTGATCCGTGTCGCGAGCTTGGTTTCCACAGGATGTCAATAAATATATATCCTCTCTTTCGGGAAGAAAACTGGTAAATCAGCGCTCTCAGATGGCCTTCTATCTCATACCTTGCCTAGGAATGGGCGGAGTACACAGTGTGGATACGGTCTTCAACCGGTAACCTCTGTATTGATCTTACACCCCCCGAAACCGAGCCCATTAACCTTGGCGATGGGGACGGTGGATCCCTGCCATGTAGCACCTCCCTTTTCACACCACCTTCTGAGTCGGAGACGATCACATCAATGTCGCTCCGAGATTATCACAGAATATGTGGCTTCTATCTGGGTAGGCGCCACTACTGGTTGGTTTCCCGAAATGACTCAGTGAAATTGGGGTCCATCCGCTATTCGTTGTCTTTGGAAGTTGCATCCACTGATTGTCACATCTATGACTACGGTTGGTCAACGATGGACCCTATTGTCCGGGATAACCTGCATCCGTAGGTCCAACCCTTATGTGTGTTCTCTTATTCTAACTAGTGGCATGAACGGCAGAATAAATTCTGCCCAAGAGGGGACCACAATTATGGCGAATGGCTGGATCAGGTGCACTTTCGTTCCTTATCCTCTCAGTGTGGTTGACACCAGAAATGACAGGATACGATCTGCTGCTGCTGTGAATGCATATCGCCGTCGAATAAACAACATCGACTCTTCGACCTGGCTTGCACAAGCTCATGATATTTTCAATCGTCTCGGAATAACCAGGGGCTTCGAACATTTTAGTATATTTCCTGTTTCACGCAGTAACAATTGTGGTGATGATATCCCTAGGATCAATATTTGGTATCCAATACTACCTCAACCTTTTGGGCCCCACAGATAATTTATCTTTCGGCTACCTGTTTTTGTGCCCCTTGGCCGAGCTCCAAGCAGAGGACCCGACATGCTTCCGAATTGCTGATTGCATAGCATATTGGTCTCTCGACCCATCTGGAGTTAACCGGCTCAGCCAGGAGATGGCAGAAGACTTGGGCTTTCCGGCCATCAATTTTAACATAGCGGTTGAAGTATTGTCATGGGATGCTAGCGTCTACGATGGGATCTGCCAGTTCCAGAAAGCGAAAGGCTTTGATCCTTACAGCCAGGAAGTTGCCCTAGAGCTGGGGGATTCGCTTCTTCAGATCTTTTGCGGTCAGGGGACTCTACTTGCACATCGTACGCACCTTGAGCTCAGTGTATACTCACTTATCTCATCGTTTGACAGTTCAGCAGAGTGACGAGGATGATTCCTACTCGGACTCAGATGGGTATGCAGAGAACTGTTCTGAATCCGGAGATGAGCAATATGGTATGTCTTGAGATGTCAGACTATGTCTATTGCTCATGACCTGGGATGTAGATTCAGCCAATTCCGAGCTCGGGGATGGTTTCCCGATTCAGAAGCAGAATATTGATTCCGTGTTCCGGGATGCAATGGAAGATCACCCCTCTGAGGACAATGTGATCCCCACGGCCAATGAAGATCCCTCTCGAGTTCTCGACGAATCGGGTGCGTACACTGACACTGCACAGCGAGTCCATTCTTCACCCCCTCTGATTATAATTTCAGATGCGAGTAGCCACCAGTGTTGCGCTCTTGAGGAAGCGGAACTGCTCGCCCCATCCTGGAGTTTCAATATTTTCATGGCCATGCAGTCTGTTCTCATCCTTACTGCCACTGCACTCTCGCTGTATGATCACTTTTACTCTCGTAGTTAAATCAATCTTGATATATCCATCCTGTGTGTGGGCCTCATTTCAATTCAACCTGTTTGTCTCATGATCAACCACGTTCCTTACAACAGGCTCCAGGCGAGTCTAGGTTTCCAATTATTCTTTGTGTAGAAGCAGGTAGTTGGGTATGTACTACTAAATCCAGATCTAGGTGCATTAGGGTGCCGTTTGTGATTGGGAGCTTGCAAGTCCTCGTGAAGTAAGAAACTCACTCACATGTATTACTCCTTCAAACATCTTCCAATCTGGCATTGATTTGGGTTTATGTCACCGGTTTCTCCCATTACACGCGCATTCACGCTGCATTTTTGTAGACCACTGCCTGGTGAGTTTTCATTTCCTTGGTGACGTTTCTGACTATCCACTTCAGAATCACATTTGCGTCGAATAAAGAATGTGTGGGCTCGTCGCGTGAGTTTTACATATATATGATTTATTCGTACACATATCTTGACAGGTTTGATCCGGCATTCAGGTATCGGCATCCTTTCGACGATTCCCCTTCAATCTCTTGATTTGGGTCTGATCATTCACGTCTCCCTGGTAGATCCTGGGCTCGCTGGGCTCCGATCCTGCTGAAGGGGCCACTCTCCGTCCCGGTGTTCTCAACATTGTGCAGCTGGCGGCCGTCATTTTCGAGAAACTCAAGCTCAAATCATTATCTATCCAACCTGACCTTCGTACGTGTGGACGCGGTGCAGTACTGGTACGTTCTGATTTCTCTTGCAATTCAAGAGACTTCCTTAAAATGCTGTTGGCTAGCGCAAGCTTATTTCGGAGAAGAACGACAGCAAGTATTGGGGCAACGTTGATAAGAAGCTCGCGAATGTGCGCGACAAGCACCCGGATCCTGGCCAACAATCCAAGTTTGTTTCCGGCGCGTACAGTCTATCTATTAACTATTGTGGCGCTCTGTCTGTTTAGATTCATCAAAAAGTATATGCTGGATCCCGGCCTGCAAACATATGGGTTGGTCAACCTCAATTTTGTCCCCCTGTCGCGGTCCCCATCGCCGACCCATCAACCGCATCCACTTCCACGGCATCCGTCGGCGAGGATGACGGCGATGATTGATACCAGGGATTCGCGGCCGTGTTGTTCTCCCATTGCGCCAGGATGCGAAATATATAGTTTAATGACCGTTGATCTACCATACAACAGCCTGACTTAGATGGCGTACAATATCATTTGATTTGCCCTTTTTGGTACCGTTGAAAGCGAAAACATTTAGTTCATTGGTTAGCTAAACATCTAACCGAACGTCTGACGAAGGTTTGCTTCAATGTCATCACAATATCATGTCGCAGAAGCATCCGGAGATATGACGATTTTTATTTGAGGGATGTTTCGGCAACATTCGGTTGACGTTCCCACAACTATTTACAAATATCACTGCCAAACATTGAGTAAATATTCCTCACAAACGGCAGTGTACTATACACCTTAGCTTCCGATGCCTTTCCAAATTATCCGCCCTTCGTTAAATGCGCGGGTTGAAGTTGAAAGAAATACGTATACGAAATTCGACACTGCTTGGTCCAGGATACGCTATCAGGCTTAAAATAAATAGTCCTCGTAGAGTGCGCAACTCACTATTGATGGATTACCAACATCGATTGTGGGATATGGGTGGTTCGAATGCACCCGAGCACGCTGTGCATGCAAGACCTGTTTTTTTCTTTCCCCATTGCTTTGCGTGTCTAATTTTGGGCCTGTTGGGAAATGTGCCAAATTGCGAAGGAAACGAGAGGGAGAGACCAAGGGGAGCCCAAACACGCATGAGCCAAATCACTTCACTTGCAGGGATCCTGAGGCAGGACCGGCCCAGAGAATGTGATTGCATTGCAGTCAATAGAACTAAGGAAGTTACGTGCAAACGTGCGTAGACAACTCGTTCAATAGGGTGTAGATGGAAGATGTAGCAACAGGAGAGCGCGAGGAAAGTGGTACCACGGGACAGATGAATTTCAGGATGTGTCAACGGGGAAAGACTGGAGGGCGAAGGACCAGCCACGGACAGACTGTGCGCGTACCACAGCAATGAACTGTGCACTTCATGTAACAGTATCGCTCAGTACCAGAGGTAGTAGCCTCCCATGGTGCTGTAGCGGCGTCAAAAGGAGGCGAAAACCTCAGGCAGATGCTTTTCCGTAAATGATCCCGAGCTTGAGTAAAAACTAATCCAGACAGTTCCGAAAAGGTAGATGGAGGAGGTAGTAGGTATTGAAAACAAACTCGGAAGGATGTCTTCTCCGATGGGTCCAAAGGCCATCGGCGAAGTCCTGGTCGAGTAAAGCAGCACACTCCTTGAATTACCCCAGAATGCGCGAGCGTGCTTTGGGAGACGGTGGTTCCAGTACAGTGCAGCATGTAATAGAGTGAGGATTAACCTTGTGTAAGGTTTTCTTTTCTTGTGGATATTTATTGCACGCAAGTACTTGGTCTGCGTAAATAGGATGAACGGAATAAATCGAATGTGCCGAGGTGAATCGACAAGGATCCGGCAGTCGAAGATCCATGGACCGTAGAGGCATGTATGTGTCTGAGTAACCAATAGGTTAGACCAGAAGAAGCACGAGGAATGAAATAGGGCGAGAAGATACGAGGCAGTGCCCAAGAGGGAAAACAAACCCGGCACCAACGCGATGTTTTACGGGGTTCACCAAGCCGTCCACAGGGGCGAATGCCGACGGCAAAATCTACACGGCAAGGGCCAGCGGCTTGCTTGGAACAGGGAGTTACATGCAGAGGCGGTCCCGGGGAAAATCAAACCGAGGGTACCACGGAGCAAGATGGGGGGTTTCCAGGCATGCATCGAAATGTTATTGAGGAAAACTCTGCACTCACTACATTTTGACGGCCCCTCGGCCGACTTGGTCGATGTCGGCTGAGGTTGGCCGAGGTTGGCCGAGGGGCCATCAAAATGTAGTGACTGCACGAGACGAGGACTATGAGCGGCAGGACTTGAGCAGACACCGACACATCAGAAGACCGATGATTTAGCTGTAGCTGAGGGAGCCAGGCCCATCACTATCGCCAGAACAACAAAAGGGAAGAGTGAGAAATTCGATAACTCGGAGGTGATTTGATCGCCGGTGATTTCGGCCCCAGACAATCAGTGGCGGTGTTCCAGCGCTTGCTCTTGATGCCAACCTTCGCCTCGCCTTTCAACACGCCGAGGTACGAGGTTGCCTTGTGTTGTAGCGTCTGTCTAGGAGAGACTAGCCTCGCCTTGCCTTCTCCCTTGCATTCTCTTTTCTTCGTTCGTCTTCTTGTCCCATCCGTGGGTTGATTCATATGGGCAATTCACCTCGAGCTCGGTCCACAGCGGCACCAAGTCCTCGAGCACCACCCTCGCCGCCAGCACTCCGAGCGGCGGCAATTATATCGGGACGTCCAGCTACTCCGAGTCCCGGGTCCGAGCGGCAGTGTCATCATGTGGTGCATTTCTGCTGAAATACCGAGCAAATTATGGATGGATGGTGTAATTTTAAGGGAACAGTGAAGACTTCGGTGCGATGGACGGGGTTTGTCCCATCCCAAGTGCGTGCTTGCCTCATCTTTCCATCCTGCCCTCTTTCCTTCCCTCCTCACACACTTCCTGACATCCACCCTCCAATAATCGCACCTCCCGAACTCCCGAGCCCATAAATACACCGTCTCCTTCCTGTCTCGCCTCACTGCCTGCTCCACCAAGGTTGGCTCCGCCGGTGCGCTCGTGGAACCCCTCTGCGCCGCCGCAGCCACCCCAACCAGTCTTTCTTTCGTTTCGTTTACACCTTCCTCGTTGGCGTCCGCTTCATCTGCATCCGCATCGGCGTTGGGCTCGAAGCTCGTTGGCACTCGGCACATCTGCGAGTGCGATTCCCGGGGCCGATGCCGCTGTTGGGAGTTTCCGTAGCGGGTTTATTCCTCAGCGCGCCGGCGCCGCTGTAGTGCGCAGTGCAGCACCGATTTGGGTACCTCGGACGGCGGACGTCTCACCCCGATCCTGCGCTTGCTAGCTGTCCCCAAGAGCAACATATTGATTCTCTGTTTTTCCTTTCTTCTCGCGGAATCTCGCCCTCTGCCGCATTGCTCTTTGTAACTAACAAACACTTCCAGCTTGTCCCTTGTGCAATTTCTCGGGCCGTAGTCTCGTCTTCTGTGTGGTTCCTTTCGTACCACCGTGGCGCGTCCTGATTCCTCACCGGGCATTGAGTCGTAGACCTTGCTGGGCTTGATCTTCCCTCGTTTTGGTTCAACGCTTCTCCGGTCAACGGTGGACTCTTGCTGCTCATCTTCGACGCGTGTGCCATCTGTGATCTCGTTGGTTCTCAACGTCTTATAGGTGTCGAAATAACTGCATGTCTTCCGCTCTGCCGTAGCAAGCCATTCTCGAGATGGAGCTGGGATTTCTCCGTAATCACTTCTACATACTCCACTATCCGCATACGTATACTCCAACCCCATCTGTCCGCACGCGTACACTCAATTTACTGCTCTCCACATCGCACAACTCTGCATCTCTTGAACCTTTGAACGCCGGGATGAGCTTCATCTACCTACTCTAGAACAGTGGATGTCCATATTGTGCGCAAACTCTCATACCAGCAAGTCCTCCTGGAGTGCCGCCGTCGCTCCACCTCGTTGCTTTTCGTGATGATTCAGATGCGGTTGTGGACGGTTCGAATCCACCCGAGGACATGGCTCTTGCACTTTGTTGTTCTTAGTTTTTAGTTTCCCCACTTTATCGCTGCACCCGTTATGGCGCTCCCGTATTTAATGCCATGGTAAGCACTCATTGTAATTATGTCGATTTTGTGCTGCAAGAATGTTCAAGGACCCGCTGCGCGCGCCTGCCTGGCGGCTTTATATCTTCCCCCCCCATTCATTTTTTGTGTGTCTATCCACTTTTTTCTACGATGTTCTTGAACGCCTGGCGCTGCACATTAGCAGATTCAGTGCTGTGAAAGATTATGAACGTATTTTTCATAGAGATGGAACATGCACACGGCAGGGTATATTTCGCCAACATTAAGCACCGCTTCGCGAGTTTCATCGGAATTGAGGCGCGTAAGTTCTCAAGCCGCAGAATCCTTTCCTCGCTGCTCCCAAAGTAAGCTGTAATCTTCTGGGCTACGACATGAGGTCCGAGGCCAAGAGTGTATGCGGCGCGGTTGGCCTTTTTCTCCAGGATCTTGCCCAAAGACGAGTAGACGTGATCCAAAGTGCGACCTGGAGAGGGAGACGATAACGCTTTCAGAATGACCGCCCATCTTCCTCCACCCGGACATGAGGTATCCTCTGTCTTTGTTAGTGCTCGCGGATCCCAAAGGATCAGAGCATTGGTCGGATTTGCGGCCATTGGCGATGGACAAGCAGAGGAATGGAGTGGATATCGTGGCGGATGCAGAAAGAGAGTCGTGGGTACTGCTGTCGCAATGACAGGTAACATGCACAGTCCGCAAGTATACAGCATTTATGTAGCGTGTCGTTGGGAAGCTCGTCCCGATGATCCGAAAGCTTTCTTGGACGTACTTGCTGTCGAGCCGTAAAAGTTGACGGCAAGCTGACGCTCTCATCAGTTTGTTCAAACCACAGCCACAAGGATCCAGTCTATCTTCAGTGGATGCCTGTAATACGAACCGACATATCAATCAATGAGAAAAGAGATTGCAACTGAAGCCCGGATTGATTTTGTATAATTGGAGGGATTTAAAGCGGGGGATGGAGAAAGAGATCAACGAAAAGTCGACAGAAAAATGAAGCAATCACGGTGACATGGCTTAAATCATACCTGAGCTTCGGGGATGACAGGCCTCTGTGGGCTAGGGTTAGGGACGAAATCCTGGCCAAAAAAGCACTCACAGGTGACTTAAACATCAACGAAGCGTTGAGACGCAACATGTACTTACAAACCTGGAGACCAGTACTTGCAGATATAGGCACGGACCTTAAGAAAATGGTCCAAGTCGGGGATAAATATGACGTCCAAATGGAAGCTTTAGCGGTATCCCGGAAATCCCAGAGGGAGGCAATTATCTGGAACCACGAGAAGTCGAGCGCTTCAAAGACACTTTTTAGCTGTGTTCGAAACCAAACAAATGTATGCCTGAGAGATAACCACGAAATGGTAACCGTAGGCGATGCTGAAACACTAGCAAGGAAATCAGGAACTCCACGACACACGAACAGGCGTGACTGTAGGTGCACGGCATGCCAAGAGTTAAGAACGCAGAATAAATGTAATAGCCCAAACCTCTGCATTGCCAAGGCAAGGCAAATGCTAATGTCTCTAGAACCAAAATGGAACCCGCTCCTGCCTCAACCCGAGGACTATGAAGACGAGAACACCAGAATAAATGAGGACGGCATACCGGAAATTGTACGCAAGGACTTGGCGACCTTTGACACAAAAATAACTCAAAATTCACTGGCAGACACCTTCCGCATTTTCAATGACAAGACCAGGGGGTCAAAGCTGGCCCCTAACACAAAAATGGAACCAGAACCAGACGAAGATCCCATCATAGTATTCACAGATGGCTCGGCCCTAGAGAACGACACAGAATCTGCACGGGCAGGCTCTGGGATCTTTTTTTGGGCCTGGAGACAGTAGGAATGCCGCAATAAAAATACCTGACGAACTGGAACCTTCCAACCAAGTAGGCGAGATCATCGCAATCAAAGAGGCTATTGAAAGGTGCCCTGTTGATATACCCATGACAATCTACAGTGACTCGAAGTACGCAATAAACGGGCTGACTAAAGAGAACACAAAGTGGGAGGATGAAGGCTTCCTCACAGTATCGAACGGTCCCATAATACAAGCGACTGTGGCATGTATCCGGACACGCAAAGCGAGAACGAGCCTTGTTTGGGTTAAAGGACACTCCAGGAATGTCGGAAATGAAGGGGCCGACAAACTCGCCGGAGAAGGATGCAGAAAAGACCAGCCTGACCTAATCAACATGCAGCTACCAAGGAACTTGATCCTCCCAGGCGCAAAGCTAAAGGCGATGACCCAGTCCCTAGCATATAAAATCATCCGCCAACGGAAAATGGGAACCGACACCTACCAAGAAGCCCTTGACCGAAAAGCCACCAGACGAAACATGGCCTATGCAAAGGGCGCCACAATCGATGCAAAAGGAAACGCACCTCCATCAAGCAAAATATGGCGCTCGGTCAAACACAAAGACTTCCCGAGGAACATCAGGTTCTTCCTTTGGATGCTAATCCATGGCGCATATAAGGTTGGATCACACTGGGAAAAAATTCCGGGATACGAGGACTGGGGGAAATGTCCAACATGTGAAATAACGGAGTCAATGACCCATATATTAACTCAATGCACTGCACCTGGACAGAGCCAAATCTGGGACCTCGCCAGCGAGCTATGGCAGCTCAAGACAGGATCTGACCTTAGACCTACTTTCGGCGAAATAATGGCATGTGGAACAGTTGAAAAAACAAATGCGGGAATATCCCGACTCTTCCGGATCGTAGTCTCAGAATCAGCTCATTTAATTTGGAAACTACGAAATGAGAGAGTAATAGGAGAGAAAGGGCCAGCATCAACAAGAGAAATCAAAAACCGCTGGATTAAAAGTATCAACAACCGTATAGCCCTGGACTGTGCACTGACAAACGCGGCTAAGTACGGGGAAAAAAGTATCCGGAAATCGGTCGTCCGCAAGACCTGGTGTAAAGTCCTGCGCGATGAAGACAGACTCCCTGATGACTGGATGAGGGAGACCGAGGTTTTAGTGGGTGTTGGCTGAGCTGAGACAATGAAGGTCGTTTGCGACCCGAGTCGATGAAGCCGAGCCAGATCCCCACACGCGGTGTCGACAGTATGCCAGTGTGTTAATTAGCACATCTCCTCGGGCGGATGAAACTTCTCTGTCAGGCCGGGTCTCATTAGTCCAAGGCCAATCTCTTAAAGGGTGGGGCAAGACGACTAGGTCGGTCCGGAAACGGAGAGCAGCAATGCTCCTTGCTCCCACTACCCAAACGTTCCGCCAAAAAAAAAAAAAAAAAAAAAAAAAAAAAAAGTCGACAGAAAGACGGCAAAAATTGAATTGAAACACGTGTTCCTAATAGTGCCAGATAATCCGAGTGTGCCCCGTGCGAACTTCAATAGGCGCACAATGGGAGACGCCCGCATGTGTCTTTGGCCTGCTCGCTCCGCCTTCAAGGATGAATTGATCCAATGCCTCGGGATCCGGACATACCGACCGGCACAGCGGTGGCGTCGTGTTATCGGAGGGGCGCACACACAGAATGCAAAGAGACGGCGTCGCGAAACTCGGGCGGAGGTTGTGGAGCCGCGTGACGTTGCATTTCGAGCGGTGAGCTGCGGCGCACGAGATCAGCATCGCGCAACAGGATGAAGTAAGAGAGAGAGAACGAGGAAAGAGGAGAGCGTGCCATGCGAAAGGAGTAGGACAGGAGAAGTGAGGACTAAAGAGAAAGAGCAGGTGAAAGACAACGAATACTCACTTGGCAGACGGGCGGCTTGATCCGCCTTCCTTCACCTCTCGTTCACGGCGGCGCACCACCACCTCACGCCCACCACGCTGGCAGCGCATCGAGTCCGCCCGGAGGATCTGGTGGGCGATTGGTGGACCGGAGCAATGTCGATGCACGGCGTGTAAAAAAACCGGTGGTCAAGATCCCTGTCTTTCGGTTGACTTTGCGATCTGTGAAAGGCAGCAGACTCGCAGTTCCAATTGGGAATACTCTTCCTTGCTCCATCGAATTTCCGAGGCGTTTCTCACAGGTATGCTGTCGCCCGTCGCAGAGTACCGCATGGTTTCTGGCGCACATGGAGATGATTTGAATGAATCAGTCCGCAAAAGGTAAACCCGTTGTGGGTCCACAATCATAATAACACATTTGCGCGACAACGAACCATGAGATTTTCTACAAAAGGGCGGACTTGCTGGAAGATAGCTATTTTCTCGGCGGAAGCATGGAGTGCCAAACCAGGGGGTTGCGCCGCGCCGCTTCTTAACACACCGGTGCCACGCTCAAGATATTAACTTATCGGTGTCGCTCTTTTGGATAGAACCAATTCGATGATGGACATGCTCATCTACGACGCTATCAATCGCGACACCCTGACGGCGTTGTCTTCTGGCGTCAACATGGTCCATCAGGAAAATCCCAAATTGCTATGAGCCACTATGAGCTGCTACATAGACCCACATAGACGTCATAGACTTTATAGACAACTGCTATAGTGTCTATGTGTGTCTATGGATGTCTATAAAACAGGCTATAGACGCCATAGCAATTTGGATTTTTTCCTGATGTCTTGGTAATGCCCATACCTGTTTTCCACTTTCTCCTACTTACGTACGTCGCAGTTTCTGGCGCTCCCAGACACGTCCTGGTTCTTCCTCGCCCCATGCAGTAAACGTCAGTCCGATTTTTTTTTCGTTAATTGTTGTCTGCTTTAAGCTGACACACATTACGAGTTTTAAAATTTATTTTTAAACTCGTTTTTATCCCCGTTTACCGCCAAAGTGAGGATGTTTTGTGTCGATGACGTAGAGGCTTCGTGTTGGTTTTACTTCCCGTATAGGTAATTTTGGTCGCTTAATGGGGTGAAAGCCCTCTTAATATGGAAAGTTGGTCAATGCTATTATGTGTTCACTTTAGCTTTTGAGCATGATTGTCCGGTTATCTTCTGTACCGGTCAGCGGATGTTCATTCGTTGTGACCGAAGCCTTGCTGGATTTTTCGGTGTTACCGCTCCGGTACTTCAATTTGTTCATAGCACCGACAAGCTTCTTCAGCCACCTCTATGTTTTTTTTTTTGGGAGGGGGGCGTTGTGCAGCGTCCTTTTTCAATCTTGTACTGTGTTATCTCGCTTCATTTGAAACATACTATGCCTAAAGACTGGAGGGTACGTTTGACCCATGACAGCTTGATGATAACTCTCACGAACGCCGACTCAATTGCGCATCACCTGTAAGGCTGTGTGGATCTAAAGGCTGTGCAATAGCGCATCATCCGGCTGCAGAAGTATTCACGTGTCATTTAGCGCCTGTCGACTTCGCCCAGTCACTGCCACGGTGTAGTACCGCCGAGCCAGTCTTTGTTTCCTCATACCTCCCTTGGCCCCTGGTTTCATTGTCTTTTGTTCAGACGCCACTCCTGTGTCCTAGGCGTTGCCCTTATTTAACTTCTTTGAGCTCTCAATGTTATCGTTTATGTGGAGGGCGTATAAGTATCCTTGGAATTTCCTTTGTACTCGATATTACTTATGGGTATCCTAGGAATCTACCTCGGTGCGTGGCTACCAATGGCTATGCGACACTAGAACCACTGGGTCTTAAATCCTTTGAAATCTGTATCTTCAACGTTGTGGCTCTTATCACCAATACGAGGTGGGCCAGTCAACATTTGCAAACCCTATTTTTCCGGGTGCCAAGTTGGATCATGCCTGGCCTTCTATGTATCCTGCGGACTTGTAGGATACCAGGGACACAGAAATACGGATTGAAAACATTTTTCTATGTCTTCAGACATAAGATTGATTTCTGCTTGCTGCGCCGATACCACATCGGCTTCCACCTCAATCCGCGCTGGTGCTGCCTCAGTGCGCGCCATAGCCGCCTCAATGCGCGCCAATAACGCGTCAATCAATTCCAGCATCGCGTCAGTGCCGCCCAATCCCTGTGTAATGGTTCAAAAATTGAACACTGGATAGATTGTTTTGTGTGCTCGCTTATGGCCGCGCAACAATGAAACACACTGTGGGATTCCTAGCTGTGGTTGCTAAATGATTTCGCCATCGTGTTCTATCCTACACATGTGATCGGGGAATATCACTGAATCGGCATGGATGCACAGATTTTATTAAGTTGGTTTTGTGTCTTGTGGCGGTCTACAATGGCAGGCTGCCTGACCTTGAATCTTTAACGACATAAGTGCCGTCAATTCAAACCGGAATATTGTTATGAATATAGGGCTTCGAATTAGAATGCAGAGCAACTCTACAATGTTGCCGCACGCATCATATTGAACCGTCCAATAAAAGATCAGACGTAAACTTGAAGCAGCTCTCATTTTCTGGTTGCTATTAACCGAAGTTGGATGCAATGATTCAATGGCAAGACTTCAGCACGATGGCATTGTTACAATAAAATACATGCTGGAATTTCCGGGATCCCGAATGAGCCAGAGCTGCTCTGATCCTGGAACGAATATCCACCAACAATTTCACTCTCTGCATGACAGAGGAAGAGTCCCTCATGGGCCAACCCCCCACACTCTGCCACAGCAATACTACAGCCATAGAATCCTCATTCCCTCGTAGGCAGTGCCGCCTCAGTGCGCGAAGTTTTCAACTTAATTTTCCTGGACAGTTCACGGTTGATTCAAAGCTCGGATTGCAGTATCTCTGAGTAGTCATCGATGCCTGGTTTCGATTCAAATTAATTTGGAATGCCGCCACCCTGTAGCTGTGTTTTATGAACCTGAACGATCCCCCAGTTTTGGACTAAAACAGATGTTGGTTATATGACTAGTTTTTCAACTCCATAATCTCTCAATGGGAACCGACCCCGCCTTGTCAGTCAGATATGAGAAACATCTTGACCCTACCGCAGTGACTTGAGCCATCAGAGTGGTATTGTACTGCAGAACATTTTTACTTTCCCGTGAGGTTTATTCTGTCAAATCGAACTCGTGGTCCTTGAGTGTCTGGAACGATGACGGTGCGTCCCATGGTTACCTTCTCTTCTGTTCCGGCTGATTGGCTTTGTTCAATTTTTGCCTGCTCGTATACGACTCAAATTATTCGCCTGGAAACTCCTGAGTTGAAAAGTGAAATGACTCTGCGCTGGGGTGCACACTCTGCTCATCCAATATGATCTTTATCGCTCATTCCATTTGAGTATGTGTGACGAAATCAAGGGACTTGACCCTCTGTTGTAGTGAATTGCATCAGTGAGTTGCCAGAATTGTAAATTTGTTGCCAGTGTGGGAAGGCTGGCAGTTATGATGCAGGACAGGCTATGAAATTTGTACAGGGGCACACATCCATGGTAATCTTTCCACTAAGCCCAGCTCCGAGTGAATAGACCACACATATCGCATGCATGAAGAATCTTCAGCCCACGTATCTTAATCCAAGTTTCAACCGTGAGAGAATCATGTTCCAATTGATGCATCTTGTCGCCGATGGAGATATTTCATCCGACTCGTCATCCACAACTCCCGGAATTAATCCATGGATGTCGGAATGTGCAGGGACGTTTTCCCATTGAGCTGACAACTAATGTGGAGCGGTGGTTTCTGTATGGGATGGTCCTCGCCACATTGACGCCTTCAATTGTACTTTGAGCTGCGATCCCTTTCAAATCTTCATCCCCCAGTGGAGTTTAAGGGTTCGTGGTCAATGCACCATCGGAGCCGGGAGCGTAATGTCCGAGCCCTCCTACTCAAGAGCAATTTCGGGAGTGGACCGGTGGTTAGAGCTCTGACACTGTGACACTGAAAGATTAAGAACGAATCCAGAGGGATCGTTTAGCAGTAGCTTTCCCGCTACCTAAGACTCCTTTAGGTAAGGGCTTTAGGAGCATCCTATTTTCAGGCCCTGCAGTAAATCCCATTTTGGTTATTTCCCCCTGCGTAAGTATGGATGCACTCTGCTAAAACCCCTCGGCTTGTTGACCCATGAGCAAGTCAATGCCAACAGATGATCGTAATCCTGCTGATTTAGCCTCCGATACCCTCCGGTTGCTCAGTTGTCTGCAAATGAACCAAATGTTGTCTATTCAAAATTCCGTGCATCTCTTTGAACTCTGAATCTGGTATGTATATATCTCCCTGATGACATTCATATTCTTGTTGCATATTTCTCAATGTCTGACTCCAAGCTAGCTCTGTCAACAGCTTGACGTTTTGGAGTGTGGTTGTTTCAACAAGTTTCAAATTTCAAGTAGAAAGTCAACTGCCAAAAAAATATGATACAACTTATTTATTAGTTTAACCTGCCTGCGGCCCAATGCGAGCTGGTTGACGCGGCAGCGTCGACCGAGTGAAATTTGGGTTGTCCAGAAATTCTGCTGGGAATCAAGGAGCTAAATATTTGTGGTAGCGGGCCGTGCCGCTTGTCGGCCTTACCCGCTTTATTCTTTGAACTTGTCTCTGCAATCTAGCTCTGAATCTGGGAAATGAGACTTCTCTAAGTTCTCTTGGTCTGACAGATCAAAACTGGTTTTCTTTATCGATATCCAAGCTTGGGTTGTCGCTCACATTGTTTTGTTGAATGTTCGGGTGTTAAGGTCACCGCTAAAGTCCGGTTGCTTTCTGACAATTCTTTGTTGATTGAGAATCTGAGTACCTCCTGGACACCTGTTTTGAAGGAGATATTGCCGTATGCCGACTTCGGTTATTCTCAGCAAGCAAAAGTTTATGCTAGTCTCTCTAGACAGACTAACGCTCGTACCCTCGCATACTAGTCTGTTAGTTACCGCGTCTGATAAGCGTCCAGCCTCGCAGATCGTCACCTACTTTATGGATGTGTACAGCCTGGAAGATACGCAGTAGCTCAACTGGAATTGCTGTACAACGTGCGTCAGTTGGTACCTTTGATTTTCCACACCCACACCACTGTCGTTCCGTGCGTAATCTGTACCAGACGCAAGCCGATACTTTCCGAAGTTGTGGGAAAGGCGACTTGGATTCAACAATCGGCCATCCTACCATGGTGTTCCTCTGTAGATCCCCCCTGCAGGGAACACGTGAACGATGTGCTGCTCTTCCGCTGTAAGTATTCTAATAGTCGTGACTCGGTGTCAAAGCCCACAGGCCCGGACTGGATGTTGCGTAGCCCGTCGTTGGCCTAGGTTTTGGACGTGACATCTTAGACGGTGTGTGTGGTCGGGAAGGGCTGGGTGTCGTGTGGTAAGTTGCCTCCAGTTGTGTGCCAAATTCCTTAGCCTAGCCTCCCTCTTTATAAATTAATCTGTGCAGCTCCCACAATATCAGCCTTCGACCCGAATATTGATAATGTCTTGCGCACGGCAACCGTGCTCTTGCTCGTGACCGACATGGTTTGTGGATGGTCTATGGTATACCATAGGCTGTAGGTGGACTATGGATATTTGCGATTGCATTTAATTCTAAACTTAAAAAGAACCAAACTCGTTATGCCATGCGCATGCAATGGCCCTCAAGCCCAAGTCTCTTTGACAGTGTACATGAATAGCATGCTCGCTACGTATGTTCTCGGTGCCGCTATTCCCGTCGATCACTCACACAATACCCGCCAGCGCATCCGCAACAAGGTTGCCGTCGACGACAAAGCCTGGAACTCGATCCCCATGGGAAGCCTCGCAACGAGCAACATCCCCATGAGAATCCAAAGACAAGCGTCCATCGCGGCGGTCGACTTCGAAACAGCTTCTGTAGGGCATTCTTCGCACTTATTTCTGGAGATAGACATGAATGGCAAAAGAGAAGACTTTCCTGCGTGTGCATCGGTCAGCAGTTGACGGCCTGCGAACGAGCAGTCAAATACCCATACTTCTTTATAGCGGATCTGGAGCTCCGTGAATTCAATGTACCCCACACTCCTGGCCGTGTGCGAGTTGATCAAGTCTCGCGTTTCCGCCACTGATAGTTGAACGAGCCGGTGCTAATTGCAAGCTTCTCCGTGGATCATCCATGATCACAGTACAGGGTCGCGTAATGCCAAGGTACCAAATCACCATGGGTCCACCACCGTGGTCTACGGCCTCCGTAAACTATTTTGAACTTTGGAGTTAGGAAATCCCGCTGCTCAAATATTCTCATAAGCACCACGGAGTCAAAATTATTGCCAGGACTATACTCGCCATTGCGATCCTCCAAATTCGACAACACTGCGACTAGACGGGCCAATAGTATTATTCTGCAACGAATTGCAGGTCTACTTCCAGACCTGCGGACAGATATCACATAGTGATTGATCCTGATGAAGTTTTCCCTTGTCCTTTTCTGCCTAGTAGTGCAGAAATCCGGAAAGAGGGACTTGACAACAGAAACGGAAATACATACCCCGTAACGGGAGGCGCCCAAAATCTTATAAAGCGGGCTTCTGGACGACATCGCGGCAAATCACCCATGCCTTCCCTTACCCTGGAAAGTGGAGTTGTTTTCGGGTCCACCGATAGTGGCGCCGTAACCGGTGGCGGCGACTATACCACACTCGTCATAATTCAAGGCCATACCTTCCACAGTGGTGAGTAAATTTAGTCAACTGATTAACTCAGAATTTACTGCTTGTGATAGGAACTTTCCAACCCCTTAATCCCTTTGCGCATCCCAACTCTCTACGCATAATCTCCGTCAATCGGCGCGAATACCGGGGTTCAAGTCCATACAGTGCCCAAGAATTAACGGCGTTTGCTGAGGGCACCGACGCTGAGCGGGCCTCCTTACTCGAACAGCAAGGTCGAGATCTTGCTATGTTCCTGGACGGTTTACTTCCCGAGTTGTCCATTCCCCAAACGGGTGGTATTGCGCTAATCGGATGGTCCATGGGGACTTTATTCATGCTAGCCCTCATAGCGTCCATAGAACCTTGCCGACGGCCACTCAAGAGCGGCTTTCCAGTTTTATTCATACTGTGGTCATGCTGCGTTCGTCTCCAGTTGCTGCTATTCATTCGCTTGCATCTCAAACTCCATCCATCTAGAGTCACCCTCGCTTGCCCTGGGTGTACCAATCCCGTCAGGCTGGCTCATCCTGCACACCGATCCGAATATTGCTCCGGAGTCCCGTGGCTTTGCGTTTGCGAAATGGGTCTCCAGTTATTTCATTCATGGCGATCTGTCGAGCCACGACATCGACCATTTGACGTACACTAATCCCGACCCGAGCAAGTCGGCGACTGTCGAGACCCTCAGTCCCGAGGAGCTCTTCGCCATGACTGACTTCGGCCCCGCAGAGAAGTACGACAACATTATTGGGCTTCCTCCCTTTGCGGGCGCAGTGTTCAAACAGACTAACAAGGCGCTGTTCGATCCAATGGTGCGAGCCGCGTGGAGCCAGACTCGTTTCTGGACACTATACGGCAGTGCGGAGCCCTGGCCCATTATTTACGGGGCCTGGTTTCTCGAGGACCAGTCGCACGAGATGAATAACCCAAAGTTGGCAATCGAGTTCAAGGTCATTGATGGAAGTAATCATTTCGTACGCCTGCCCACAGCTTCTTTCTTTCTTTCAAGTTCATTTATCTTTCTCGCAGCTTGTTTGGGAGGACTCCGAGAAGGCCATCAATGAACTGAAAGAATGTTTATCTATTTAGTTGCGTGGATGTGACGGTTGAACGTCGGTTAGCGGAGTTTTTCAAATTGTAACATACTTCGTCTGGCCGAATTATCATAATTGTCCACAGTAATGTAGGATGATACAAGCGCAGCATCCCAAAATACAACGCATAGAATAATTATTCTATATATATATTCGTTACGTCCCAAGCTCGGATGCGAGCGTATGCCAAAAGGCGCATCGCGTAGTCAGCGCAAGGCTGACTTTCTCTATGGCAATTTTGCCGGGATGAAGGAGAAGTCGAGGGCTACCATCGGCGCCGTTCACCTGAAAACATCAGGGAAATCATCCCCAGGTATTTTATGATATTTTGACTGAGAATATTTGGCGGACACCAAAATTTCGATATTAGAGAGCTTGTGCCAAGCGGCATGCGGCTTTTTACAAATTCTGCCTGGTAGTCAAATTCCAACACCCCAATGCTATTACACAGCCATAATGCCCTTTAGAGGAAGAAAAAAAAAAAAAGTGCATGCCGCTTTGGCTCAAGCTCTCTATTTTCACAAAGTTCCTGAACTTTGATACAAATCCTCTGGAAAATACAGTCATTGTTGCACATTTATCAAATCTTCATATCATTCTGCACAATTCACCCAAAGTTACGAAGTTCCTTTCAAAATTTCTAGGAAATTTGTCACCAGGTACCTGCCCCTGTTCAGTGCAGGGCACTACAGAGGGTTAATCCTAGAAGGCTGGTGTGTTCTGAGTCATCGACAGTGGACACGAGAGGGAGAATATTGGGATCTGTAGAAAGAAAAGTTTGACAAAAAACTAAGGCTTGTCACGAGTTAACTCGCGGGTGCCCGGGATCCGTGGCTGCGGGTACCTGTGTCACCCAGAGCCCAACTCGGATCCGTGGCCAACCCGCGTTCACGAGTACTTGATTCGCGAGTCGCGGGTTTCCCACGGATCAACTCACGGGTATTTTTCATCTTTTGCTATTTTTCAGCTGAAAGTACAAGTTTTAAATGTGCTTTAAAACTTGTGAGTATAGTATAACTTTTTTCGAAAATTGCTACCCAGATCTGTGACTGACTCGTGGCCGCAGGTACCCGAACCCACGAGTCGGGTTTCCCACGAGTATTTCTACGGATCAACCCGCGGTGACTCGCGTGTGACCCGCACTCGTGACCAGCCTTAGAGAAGACTCGCGCTGCAGTAGAGGAATATGTTCACACTTACATACAAGGAGTAAATTTAGGCAATGCATGGTTCCCAATAAGACAACGCGGCCAAGATGTCGCAGCGCCCACCCTAAGCTGTAGTACTAGGGCTGCCGCCCGTGGCCGTGGCCACGGTTCGACGGCACCCGTTACACGGGTGCCGTGCCCGTTCCGTAGCAATTTTTTTGGGCAGTTCGACGGCCCGTGAAACACGGCCGTCACGGCCGTTCAACGGGTGTGCTAACTTTCTCGGCCAGATGGCCTCTTTGAGGGGTATTTCTGCTTTGTATTAGCCACTTTGCGATGCAGCCATTGGAGCCACCCAATGGCTGATTCGCGTTGCGTCATCTGGTGGCTCCACCGCCCTAAATTTATACCCAAATGGCCGAATGGCTGTCAGAGGCTCCAATGGCTGCATCGCAAACACTCTATTGCCTTCATGTCTTCCCCGATGCATTGTTTACGCACCATAGCCATCTTGATCTCTTGAGATGACTGCAGTTGAGCTTTCGGCGCACCTACGGCACTTGCCGAAAATGATAGCGGAGCTTCAAATCTGGTCAACTGCACGAAGAAAATGATGTCCTCGAGGGTATATGTGTCTCTAACCATCCAAAACTAACCCTGATGAGCTTACCTGAGCACTACAGCTATCTAACACCCAGAGATGCAACTCTGGAGGGAGCGGAGACCAAATTATCCCATAGACCCGTTTAACGGCCGTCACGGCCGTGCCGTTGACCGTGCCGTCCCGTCAAGGAAAAGTTCAACCATTCGACGGGCCGTTTTTCCACGGCCGTGGCCGTAACGGCACGGGTGGCAGCCCTAAGCTGTACGGCAACTGTACGGTACAAGTTACGGTAACCACGTCTGCGCGACAGATGGTTGGTTTCAATCAAGTCACAACAACATCAAACACCTTTCTTCCTTTTCCCCCACCTTCTTCCCGCGAGCGTCACTCGTTGTCCTCAAAACCCGGCCCACTTCTGCTCGTTCATGCATCCAACAAAAAGTTTTCATTACACACGTAGAGAATTCAAAGAGACAAAACCCACTTGTCGGAGCCGGGGGCCCACGGCCGGCAGCACCGCATTTTTACCTACGACCCGCAGAGAAGGAATGAGTGAAAATGTGAGGGCCAGTAGAATTGACGGAATTGATGAATTTGTGTCTCAATTTCTTCCCATATCTAATTTGATTTGGACATTCTACAAGTTGCCATGGAGGGAGTGTCCAGAGCATGTGGCTGCATCCCCTCTACCCTGTAGTCCAGTAGTTTGTGGTGGAGCTGAGCGTAGGCTGCTCCAACATGGGAGGTACAAGCATGCTTGTTGCAGCGTTTATCCAAAAGGGACTAGCAGCATTGACATTGTAGCGCACCTGCCAAATATATTGATATTTCAGATTTTGTAGGTTGATGCTAGGGCATTATGTCTATTTTTTAGTAGTGGTACATACGACCAGGACAACTAATGATGGATTAGCCTCACAGTTGCGTAATTTTTGGAGGACATGCGCCCTCCGAGAGAAAAAAAGGGAAACCACTCCGAGGAAATGCCTTACGCACGGTGTGCAGCACTCAATAGTGTGGGACTCGACGCCATCATCGGTTACGCCCCCGCCGTCCAACGGGCGGAGACGGAGACCGTAGTGATCTCTTCAGCATTATACCCACTAAAACCCCGGGTTCTCGTAGCCAGTCGTCTGGCAGTGTGTCTTCGTCTAACAAAGTTCCGCGCCAGGTGTCTAAAACTAGGGCGGGAGACAAGGCGTGTTGCTTGCCATATTTGAGTTTGTTTGTCAGGTTGACGTCTATCTCGAGGCGCTCGTTCATTACTTTAACCCACCTGTTATGTACTTCGTGTGTAGACGGTGGTGTACCTTCGCGTCCTATCACGCTGTCGCAGCGCAGTTTCCAGATAACTTGGGCCGATTCAGTCATCAGAATTTTGTACAGCCTTCCAAGGGCTAGTTGAGGTTTTCCGGAAACATCTTTGAAGACGGCGAGTCCGCTTCCTAAGATGGTTCCCATCAATACCGCTGGCCAGCTGGACTCTTTTTTGGTGAGCTTCCAGACTCCGCTTTGGCCGGGACTAGGGCATTCAAGTAGAATGTGGTCGAGGGTTTCCTCCGCGCCGCAGTGGACACAGTTCGCCCTCTCCTCGCATTCGGGGATGTTTAGCCACCATTTCCCGAGGCGATGCGCGCCATGCATGCTCTTCCAGAGGATGTTGCGGATGTTCCTTCCGATGTCCCGGCAGCGGATTGATTTCCATATGGTCGGGGACTTGGGGTGGAAGGAGAAAGCGTCTTTGATTGCCGCCTGTACTCCCTTTAACGATTTCGTCAGTCTTCTTACGGGACACTGGTTCCCTCATATCCTTGATGCCCTTGTCGGCAATGGACTGAGTCAAAGAGGAGAGCCTTGCACCAGGCAATTGGCTATCTAGCGGAACATCGAGATGGATATTGTCTTCCTCTGTCTTACTGGCTCCTGATCGTGCCAGAGCCGATGCCGCGGTGTTGCCTGGGGAGGTCTTGGTGATTGGTACAATGGTCTTCCCGGTTCTCTGGCGGAGCCCTGCTGCAAGTGCTCGAAGTGGGGGACTGTTTGGGACACCTATCCACCCTCCCACTTCGTCAAGTTCTTTGTCATGACAAGCATGACTGCGACGACCGCAGCTGATAGGATTAATCCCGTCCTTTGGTCCTTAGGAAGATGGGATCGAATTTTCCCTACAAACGTAGTACATCGTATATACTCTATCCGAATGTATCCTAAACTGAAGAATAGGCTGGAAAGAATACAATATGACAGAATAGGATGGGATGGGATGGGATAGGGGATGCACCCAAGTTTGAGTGTGGTAAATGCAGCGGCATAAATTTGGATAGGGTGAGATAGGGTGAAAATCAGGATAGGATAGAATAGATAAGGAAAGGATAGGAAAGGATAGGATAAAGTTGGGAGATGGAATAAAGGATAGCATAGAATGGACGAGGATGAGGAAAGGAAACGACAGGATAGGACAAAGTCGGGAGATGGGATAAAGGATAGGATAGGATGAGATGGGATAAAGGATAGGATAGAATGGATGAGGATAGGATAGGATAAAGTCGGGAGATGGGATAAATTTCTGGAAGACGAAATTGGGATAGAGTGGTATTGCACCTTGTGTATGTCAGCTCTTGGCCTCTGAGGATGCAACCAACGAGACAATATTCCTTGATATAAACGTGTAAGTGACTGCTCATACAGAATTATGGCCTCACGTGTCGGAGCTTGAGTGGTGAGTTGCCACTTAGTGTACCAGAAGTCGAATTGAAGGAGAGAAAGAGAGCCGACACCGACTCTGGAGTGAACGGTGCATGAACTGAACTCCAGAGTCGGTGTTGGCTCTCTTTCTCTCTTTCAATTCAAGGAGGATGAGGAAGCAAGACAGAGGTAGATGAGTTCTCGGGCGACGCCAGTGAAGATGGTGGTGGTTTTAAAGAGAGTTTGGTTTGATGGGTGTCATGATGCAATTAATTGCAACCGATCATAATCATAAATTGTGCGGCAATCACCGTACGCTTTGACCTTTCCTTTTGTCTTGAAGCACTGCTTGCCTCATTACGTGGCCCTGCGCAACACAATAATGTGTGATGGGACCGGAAACAATTTACAGCGCGCCTTTGATGCTTGCTTTGCTTTCACTCTCATGCTCTCAAGTCTCTGACTTCCTCGAGACGAAAACTGGAAATTTCGCCTCTCCCTGAATCTCTGCTTCTTCCACAACCAAATTTGCTTCTCTCTCTCGAGTCCCATTATCGGAGTTCATCCTCGTATCGGCCTGTAACACTATTCATCCCACCATCAAGCCATCTTGGTCTGGTTTGCATTTGCAGCCCCAAAAGAAATCACAGTAGTGAGTTCGTAGTATTCTCTTCCTCGAGCTCAAATCAACATAAACCTTGGCTTAGGACCGCGAAACTTGTATGACGGCTGCTGAGCTCATCAATTTATCTAGAGGGACAGTGAACATATCACTTGATGAAGCGAGTGCACCCTCCAACAGGTCGAATGGCCGAGTGGCGTACAAGGCATGAGTAAAATATTTATTTTCGACGAAGACTCGGAGTAAGAGAGATTGGATACGATAGGATTAAAGCAATGGAAGGATGCGATGGGATGGGATCGAATGCGTATGCCAGGGTAGGATTGATTCTGCAAAGGATGGTCGGTGACATGCAGAACGGAAAGATAGGATCATATAGGTTTGATAGGATACGATATAATTAGATATAAAATACAGCGGTAAAAAAGGGCCCACGATTGTAGGCTAGGATCGATCCCAACTTCCTACCAAAGGTAGGCTAGGATTGATCCTATCGCCGTCAGGCATTGATGACTGAGCCTCGGGGGTTTTCTAGACGGAGTTCTACATCTACGGGAGTGGTCTGGACTGCAACCATAGTGGCAACAAACTCTGCATTCGGGCGGGTTTGATCTATTGCGGCGGGAAGCTTGATGGAGTTATTTCCGGGATTGTCTTCGTCTATCCAGTATCCTGCCCCAGCCGCGGCGTTCTCCTCCCCCCCACGTGTCGTCGCTCCCGTGAAAGATATTGCATGGAAGGGATCTTGGCATGGTCTTCTTGCTGGCGGCACAGCATTTCATTGAACACTGGGAGTTTACGGTTTGTGAAGACTCGGAATCCATCTGTGAGGTTGTTGAGCCTCTTGGGGTTTCGGAAAACCCTTTCTTCTGACGATTCTGTTCCCTCCTCTGGGTTTTCTGGGTTGTCCGCGTCGTCGCCGATGATTAATCTCGGGTCATATTTTGGCAGGAGCCTGTCAAGCCGAGTTTTGACCATATTTGCACAACCATGCGGGTTCGTACATTTTTTGAAGACACGATCGTCGACACAGTCGATGCACATGCATTTCGGATCTGGTTTGTGGTCCGCTGTGTTTAGACGCGCACTTTTCTCCACAGCGTGCCGAATTTTGAAGGCACTGTGGTTTTTTCGAAGGCAGCGGCATCTCGCACTGTTGTTGATTTGGGTTTTCCTCGGGTCCTCCCCGAGGTGGTGCCACAGTGGTAGGTCCAGGAGGACAGTCTTTCGCGGGTCCAGAGCCGCGAACGTAACTCCTAGTTTCTGTGCACATTTGACCATTTCTTTTAGGGCGCCGGTCAGCACGCTGACTTTCGGAGACCAGGTCTGTAGGAAGGGATTTATGTGAGAGTCCTTGTCGACTTTTGGATTTTTGAGGTCATGTTTCGCGAGACGTGCGTCGATGACATAGCACCATGCTGCCCTTTTTGCTGGGTCAAGCTCGAGGGAGGATTTGAGCTTCATGACTTGGATTGCTTGGTTCCTCGCGGTTAGATCAAACATGTTTTTCCTCCGGCAGAGACCGGTGCCAGGAGCATCTCTCTCTGGACAGGGGACGACTTCGTCCCACTCCACATGAACTCCCTTTGCAGTCTCGTGAGTCGTTTTTCGACTGATTCTGGCATGCCATTAACTTGAGTAAGGTATTGGGTCATCAAGCCTATCGTCATTTGGACGATGTGCCGACGCATCTCGAGGGGTGGGTGCCCTCTGTCCCACCGTTCTAGACTGGTATTAATTTTATCAACTGTGGGGGTCCAGACAGAGTTGTCGTCTACTTTGTTCCCCACTCGTGCTCCTAGGATACGGACCGATTCGCCGTCTAGGGCAATATGTCTTGCCAGATATGGTTATGTAGGCTACAAGCCTACCACACTCCGAGAGTAGGTGCACTAAGCACATAGCTATACAAACTACAAACACTTGGCACCGTATGAAGGATGCTGACTTCATAGAACATATATAGACTGTGGAATTTTTTCAGATGTGGGCTGCTGTGAAGATTATTTTCTGCTGTATGCAGAATGTGTTGTTGCCAGGTGACGTGGGCGCATCTCTCGTTGGGTATGTGGAAGCAGATGCAGATGGAAGAATAAGTGAAGACTGCAGGGCCCTCACTGGCTATACATTCATAATTAATGGTAGTGCTGTTGCCTGGAGCCTGGACCACCAGGCTATCATATCCTGTTGCTCTTGAGGACTGTGGGTTGACTGTGGGCAGGCATATCACGTCCACCATGGGCGTGGGGGACTGCAGAGCGGGGCGCGACCTCGCGGGGTGTCCTATGAAGCGCCCCGGAGCAACGGTGGGAATGTCCGTGGCAAGGGAAGTTTGCGCGGTTTCGGAGATAAGCTAAGCGAGATGACATCATGATCGGCGGGGCGGTCAAAGCGTATTCTCTGGTCGTTCTCCTGCCCTCCACTGCGCGGAAATAAAAATCAAGGACTGAAAGTATTCTTAAGCAAAAAATATGAGTTGTATACGATCTGGAAGGCAGGAATCAGGGCTTTCTGGCCATACCTACGGTTTGAGCTGTTCCGGATCAAGTGCGCTAGAGTTCCAAGATTTCAGTGATTTTTCACAGGTTCCACAAGTTCACCCTAGGGGTATTTATAACTATATCTATAATGGTGCGCTTGAGGGATGAGCTTCGGGGTGGTAGTACCCCGTAATAGTGCATACACGACTATGCATTTTGATTTGAAAAAGTACTTAGCAACTCGACATGAACCCAATACCTATCCAAACCATCCAAAATTTCAACTCAGGCTCTAGTGATATATTGTGACTATGTCTGAGACCATAACTTGTTCTCATAACCTCCTGTCCCACCCTGTAAAATGAGAGCACATTTGATGAGGATCAAGGTTTGCCCACCTTCGATGCACCGCAGTGCATCTGTTCTGGCCCCGATTACGTCCAAATTTGAGGAGGGTGTAGCTGGACAGGCTATACACCTCTTTTTCTCTTCAAAATGTGCCAAACATCATACTCGTGTCACATAAATTCGCGCACTGACACGTAGGTGGCAGAAAGTTGATCTTCACATCAGGCTATAACTCTGTTCCGATCGGATGCAGCTTTTAAAATGAGGAATTTAGCATATATTTTTAACGAAATCCATTCAGGACTGAGTGAGAAACAACTCGTTTACTGGCGCAACTCGATCACGTTAAAATTGATGGTGTGCCAATACTGCAATAAAGAATAAGGAGGGACGTGGCTAACGACACATTTCGCGATCTAGGACGCGTCAATGACCCGAAGTACTTGCAAGACCCCTCCGCCGAGTTTGACGTGCTTCCGGGACTGAACACGGGTCGCGCCACTCAATTCAGCCCGGTGGACTGGAGGTTGAAACGTTTTCGGTGCACAGGGTCGGTATAACGATAAAATTATCGAAATCTTTTAGTATCCACAATGGTCTAGAAGTTTCACTTTCCCATTTATTTATTATTCGTGCCAGGAGGAAGCTAGTTTCTCGTAGATAACAGTTAAATATCAAAACCTCGCGCTTTGGTTGTTGAGGTGTCAGGAATCTCTCTTCCGAGATCCCCGGTTCCGCCGCATCGCCCTCGCCTCTTCTCATTCTCTCGATCCCGATTATATCCGCACTTCCATTCCTCTATTTCCCCTTGTCTTGATTCCTCCTTTTCTTTTGCGTATAAATACGGACCGAACTTGTCTATTTACGTCGTTCAATCAACTCCGTCAATATCTGATTGCTGAGTTCATCTCTAACTCGTCCTTCCGAAGCCAGTTTGCTTCCTCTCCGTTTCCCTTTTAGGACTCGGTTCTCACAGTTACTCAAGGAGGCATGTACCGTAAACGTGCTTGACAATCGGACACAAGAACGAGCAGGGAGGAGAAATATAATTGAATTTAATATTAATCCAGCTGCAATCAGTTCCCGGGTGGGATCCCACACGCGGCCTGATTCGGATCGATCCCATACTGGAACGTGTCCCCTATGAATTGCGCCGAGCCGCCCTTGACCTGCATCAGACAGGATCCGCCAACGGCCCTGGATAGACGCACCATCGGACATTCCAGAGCGAGTGTCTCGAGTGCGGCCGCGCACTTCCCCACGTCGGGAACGCCGCCGCTTGTCACCACGTTGAGCGCAATGAGGTCACCTGCACCATACATATGCCGTGAGTCGTCTCGAAGCGCTTGTCTTACATGTACCCACATTTCGTCGTGGGGGAATCCAAAAAGCAGCGCAGCGCCGTGTTTCCAGCGCCGACCTACATTCACGCGCCGTAAGAGGCGAATGCCACTTAGTCTGTTTGTTTCTTCCGCGTGGTTACGAGGTCACTCACCGAAATGGTCCCAATGGAATCACAGAATGTCGGGATGAAGCTGGTGCAGTCGAATGCCGATCCGACAGACATGCACGAGACGTTGATCTGGCCTGCGCATCGTGTGAAATTTGCGGCGAAGACAATGATGCCTAGAAGCTGGAGCGCCATGAGTAACTACTTAGATCGGCCGCCCCCGAGCCGAGTGAATGTGAGCACTCACTGCTCGCGTTTTGGAGAGCATAGTAGACGCTGCGGTGCCCGGCCTTGTCTGAAAGCTCCTCGGAGCATTATATACGAACTTGGTTGTATTTTGAATGTGTCCCGTCGTTCTGGGTGCAGGGTGGGAGTACCGCAGGGGCCGTGGAACTCATGAATTGTGGTTCAATTGAGTCGTGAGTGGCTCTGACATGGAGGAACGCATAGTAGCAAGTGAGGACAGACAGTCCGTGGGCACCGCGGGTGTCTTTTGGGAGTGTCAGGTTCAACACATTGCGAACGTGGTTTTATCTTAAATCTGTCCTGTGGTTCTTGGTACAGGGTGGGAGTAATTCTGGGGCCGTGAAACTCACGGATTGTTGTCGTGAATAGCTCTGACAGGGAGGGGCACATAGTAGCAAGTGAGGATAGACAGGCCGTGGGAACCGCGGGTGTCTTTTGGGAGTGTCAGGTTCAATACATTCACTGCGTTTAGCGGTCGCATAGCCATGGTTAAGTGTTGATGTATGCTGGTTCGGCTGTACATAGGCTAGTCACATCGCCAGATCTCGACACAGCTTGGCTATTGTTAGTTAGGTGATTAATAGCTCGCTTAGCCGCACTGTGTGTAGCCGTCCTCGCCAGCCCTCGTATGCCCACCTCATCTCTTGACTCCTAACTCTTGTCATTGGCCTCTCTCCTTCCTGGGAAAGGGCCTTTTTCTCAGCCGTGATCGAAAAAGCCTTCAGAAGTCAAATGCAGTTGAGATCCAGCCGCGTGGCCCCACTGAATGCAATCTCAGGGGAGAGAAGAGGGAAGTAGGGTCAACCAGGACACTTAGAAGCACAGAAGGCCTACCTAACTGCGGAATCCTGATAGTGAGAGATAAATGACAGTTACGAGGGCCTAGAATCTATTTAGTTGACGGCCGCAGCGAGAGGGAGTGTGTCTCCGGAATCGTGTCGTGTGGTAGCCGAGGAAGGGGTGGCATAGTGCGGGAACAGACCAAGAATACATACCCCCAATGTATCCAGTGCAACTGACCACCATTGTTCTAATGGGCATGTAAATCATCCCATTGGGCTTGCGGGAAATTATGTGGGCACGGAGGTTATCTCCAGAGTATCTCGAGAGTATGTTTTTTCTTCGATTGTACATGAAAATTTTCCGGAACAGAACAAGGTGAACCTCCACGCGACAAGAAAGCAAGGCAGGTACTACATACGGTGCACTCCTCTTGCGATTCCTTCCAACCCGCCTCAGTTTCCGGGAGGGAACGCGCACGCCCCCGAGTTTGGATCGATGGCATACTGTAACGCGCCGGCGAACTGTCCCGCGCCACCCTATCAGCGAGCTTAGTGAGTACATGGGACACTGGGTGATATTAAGACGATCAGCGATTTACGCACGTTGGTACACTCAACGGCAGACACCGAGAGCACGGCGGCGCATTGCCCGACGTCGGTCACGAGGGTGGTGTTCTGGTGGTTCAGCGCAATGAGGTTGCCTAGAGCGTCCGGACGGGGTGAGATTCTCGCATCGTCTACAACATCATTCTACGCACATCGGAGGCCGGCGGACTTCCCAAAGCAGAGGTCGATGTTATCGCCGGCCGGCAGCTGGGAAGTTGGAACGCAACCTGGGAGGTGAGTCTCTGAAAAGGTGAATTAGGTGGGACGTACCGAGATGTTCTCGATCGAGTCGCAGAATCCCGGAATGAAGGTACTACAGTCGAAGGAGACGCCGCCTGGTAAGCAGGCGAATGTGAGTTGGCCCACGGCGGGGGGCACTGTGACCGCGAGGACGATGAAGCTGAGGATCTGTGCAGGAGGGTTGAAATGCAGTCGCTGCATCTTAGTATGAACGAGGGATGCTTACTGCGCGCACGGTGGAACGCATTGGTCCGGGATTTGCTGGTACGGTGCTCTGCGTGATTTCATATGTGAGTAGGTATGTTATATGACCCCGCGGAGAGGGAGGAAGCGCGAGTTCAATTCAAATCAGCATCAAGGGATCCGAGCAATTGGATACATATTCGGACCCTCGATACAGGCTGACAGGTCGTGGGTGTTGCGTTATATATACATACACCGCTGGATCACCAAGGGGCGGGGTTGGGGATGAGATGGAGGAGTTTACTCCCACACGGCCATATCCAAGGGAAGAAGGGTCGTACAAGCACCGAGGCAGAGGCACGCCCCTCTGTTTCGTCCTCCACCGCAGTCTGCGCGCATCCAATACGCCCGCGCCACAGCACGGAGCACCGACGTGGCGCTCGAGCAGGATGCACCCTCCCCAACTGCGGTGGCCTCCCTCGCTCTGCACCCACCCTCCTCACCGTTGCATGTCGAGTTTCCTATTGGGAGCAAAGTGAGCATCAGTATGAAGTTAAAATGGGGAGGAGGTGAGGACGGGACGAAGGAGGGAAGGGAATGGGAACGATGAAAAGGAAGTGATGCGCGTGGGAAATGAAATACGCGAGGGGAGAGATTCGGACGATGGACCAGGGAGGGGTACTAGGCAAGGCTGGAGCGGCAGGGACGAAAGTGACGATGGAGAGCGGGAATGCAAAAATGGATATCCCCGTAACGAGAACAAAGCAGAGGGACTCGGGGAATGCGCGGAACGATGGAAGAGCGGAGCGGGGGCAATGAGGGTGAGGAGTGGGTTGAACTTGATGGATGGAAGGAGAGACTCGTGTGCACATGCCACCGTGTCAACAGAGCCAATTGATGTGCACGGACCTGGCGACTGTTATTATTATTATTATTATTATTATTTAAAGCTCCAGCTACAAAACAGGGTGGCATGGTCTATTTGTGTATTCATTTGGGTGTCCATGATCCATATGCACCCCTGGTGACCTTCAAATCGAAAATCCATCCGACAATGGACTCAGCGGAAATTAAATACCTGTTTAAAGCAGGATTTTGGCCAACAATCTGGATTTTAAATCTGCCGGCACCCAGAGCTGCATATGGATCATGTTCACCCAAATGAACACACAAACAGGCCATGCCACGTTCCACGGGCTGCTGGATTTAAAATCCAGATTGTTGGCCAAAGTTCCGCTTTAAACAGGTATTTAATTTCCGCAGAGTCCGTTGTTGGATGAATTTTCGATTTGAGGGTCACCAGAGGTGTATATGGATCATGGACACCCAAATGAACACACAAACAGGCCATGCCACCCTCCACAGGCCGGCAGATTTAAAATTCAGATTGTCGGCCAAAATCCCGCTTTAAACAGGTATTTAATTTCTGCTCAGCCCGTTGTCAGATGGATTTTCGATTTGAGTGTCCCCAGAGGTGCATATGGATCATGGACATCTAAATGAACACACAAACTGTCCTTGCCACCCTCCACAGGCTGGGGGATTTAAAATCCAGATCGTTGGCCAAGATCCCGCTTTAAACAGGTATTTAATTTCCGCTGAGTCTGTTGTCAGATGGATCTTCGCTTTGAGGGTCACAAGAGGTGCATATGGATCATGGTCACCCAAATCAACACACAAACTGTCCTTGCCACCCTCCACGGGCTGGCACATTTAAAATCCAGTTTGTTGGCCAAAGTTCCGCTTTAAACAGGTATTTAATTTCCACTGAGTCTGCTGTCAGATGGATTTTCGATTTGAACAGTCTCTCAATCTGGGACAGCGACTCACATTGTTTGATCGGAAAATGGATGTACCACACATTCATGCAATGATTGAAACTGAGATGTGCAACGGGTATGTCATCCGTCTGGGATCCGGATGTTGACTGACCCCCCCATAGGTCGAGCGCACATGAAAGCCTCATCTCACTGGTGACCAGGCTATCGACTACCATCCCAGTGTTTTCAGCATCAATTTATGCGACTGCCGTGGCCCGATACATGGTATGGTTGGATTGTACTGTTCCTTTTTATGTAGTCACACACTTGTATTTCACATTTTTCACAACAATTCCGAGCGGAGAATGCCTGTAAAATATCTTACAGCCGTTGTCAGTACCGAAGGCGCGGACCAGAATTATTCTGTTTTGGGACATTTTCAAAGAGTTCCTGGTATCTCAGTGGGTTCTTCACCGATTCACGTGAAACCTGGATAGAAACACTCAGCTAATCCATGTGGAATTAGTGATAGAAGGAAACTTCCAAAGATATTATATATTCAGTTGCATTGCTTAAGGGCCTATTTTGTGGATGAATACAGCTTACAGGCATCTAGACATATCCAAATGATATAGATTTTGGTCAGAAAGGGCTCCAATACATTTTGAAAGATGTGATAGAGCCAGATGTGCAAAGAGTTCAGCAGTGGATCCAAATATCACACTTTTTGCTGATTGCAGTGTATTGCTCTTGTCTCAATGTCATTACAAGCATGATAAACTAGGATATTGCAGATTGTGGCTCTATCACAAGTTCAAGAATGCATAAAACTCCTCCTCGCAAAAATCTAGGTTATCTGAACATGCCTAGATGCCGGTAAATTGAATTGACCCCAAAACCGCTCACAACCCAGCTCACCAACTAGATATAATATTTTGGCAACATTTTTCTATCACTAATTGCGCACGAATCGCCGAATGATGTAGCTATGTTTCATCTCAATCCGTGTAGAATCCGTCGAGATATGGGTGAATCGGTCGTGGGGATCAGAAAATGCCCAAAATGGCATTTTTCTGATTCGCGCCTTCGGTACTGACAATGGCTGTAATGTTTTCACTTGAATTTACACTGAAAAATGTGGTAAAAAACAATATAACTTTTACACCATATTTTTCAGTCAAAAAAGGCGAATAAAAAGTTGTGGAAAATGTGTGAAAACATGTAGGGCCCATTTCAAATTTTATACCACTATTTTATCCAGATTTTTCACACATTTTGTTGCCTTTTGCTCAGTGAAAATGGTCATGAAAAAATAAGTTTTGAAATTTTCACCATCATTTTCAGTCTCAATCCTGTCTGAATTATTGCTGTGAATTTTGGAAGAAAAATAATAAATTTTATTTCGAATTTTTCACTTTGATTCTGACTCGAAAAAGTACTGAAAAACATTTAAAAAATTTCACCCTGATTTTTCAGTGAAAAGGGATGTGAAAAACAGTATGACTTTTTCACTAATATTTCCACTGGAAAACTTGAAATACTCGAGCAATTAAATGGCTGAAAAATATTTTAATATTTCCACTTGAATTTACACTGAAATATGTGGTAAAAAACAATACAACTTTTTCACCCTATTTTTCACTGAAAAAAGTGAATAAAAAGATGTGGAAAATGTGTGAAGACAATTACCGAGTTCATACCATTTTTTATTCCAGATTTTTCACGCTTTTTACTGTCTTTTTTTGAGTGAAAATGGTAATGAAAAAGGTTTTGAATTTTTCACCATCATTTTCTATGACGTTCCAGACGTTGCATAATTGATTTACAAACTTTTTTTTTAGGTTTCCAAAACTTATTTTCTTCAAGTCTTAGAATCCTTTGATATTAGATTCATAGATACTATGTGCATGTAGTATGCCCCTTCCCAAAGGACTAGGGCTAAATCTGACCAGAACATGTCTGCAACAGTGATTGACGATCATATTGATACGATCAATTCAAGCCGATACGGCCCGCGGACTCGTTTTGTACAGGTTCTGCTCAAGTTTTGTCCGTAGTTGTTCTATCCCACATTTACATAGCATGTGTGGATGTGATATGAAGGCATTCTGAGATTTTTGGGAAAAAGTTCTGGGACCCACATTTTTTTTTCTCAATTTAATTCATGTTACGTTGGAGCATATCTTCTATGTGTATCTCATTTATTATCATCACAGCCTCATTAAACCTCATTACTGAAGCTGTGGAGGTCAACCAACCGAGGGTAGAAAATCTCGGCACAGCCTCGGCTTGAATTGATCGCATCAATACGATCATCAATCGCCGTTGCAGACACGTTCTGGGCAGATATAGCCCTAGTCCTTTGGGAAGGGGCATACTACCACATAGTATGTATAAATCCAATACCAAGGGATTCTGAGTCTTGACGAAAATAAGTTTTGGAAACCTAAAAAAAAAATTGTAAATCAATTATGCAACGTCTGGAACATCATAATTTTCAGCCCCAAACTCGCCTGAATTATTGGTACTCTTCCAGGAAACGTCATGAATTTCAATTCTGACTCGAAAAAGTACTAAAAAAATATTAAAAATTTTCACCCCCTTTTCCAGTGAAAAAAGCGTGAAAAATAATGGACATTTTTCACCAATTTTTTCCCTGAAAAATTCAAAGTGCTCAACCAGTGTCAATCTTTTGTTAGTGAAAAGGCTAAGCTTAACAAAGATCTATTGTCAGCCATCACACCGGATGCAAAGTGGATGCGAGAACGGCATGTCAATTCACATGCGTCTTTCTTGGCCCCCGGTGTGAGTGAAAGGACATTTCTGATCGAAATTTTCGGATCCGGGTCAAACCCCAAAACTAGCCAAATAAGTGATGGTGCCGTGCGACACAACGACGGCGCCAATAATCTTGAAAATATTTGTGCATAAATTTCAACATCTGTACTTTACCATAATTCAATCTTATAATGAAATTCGCTCTCATGCTTGTACAATACTGGGGCAACTTTTCTTTTTCGCAACCGGGTTTCGACACTGTACGTTGATTCGCTGTTTGTTTTGTTCCTTATTTTGTTCGTTAATTTTCAACCAGAGTCGGTGACCTAGGAGGAGTGCATGTGAAAGCGAAAGGTGTGAAGGGACACAGAATCGTGGCAAGCAGGGCAAATATCCAAACCGGACACAAAGTGCAAGTAAATCTGAAATAAAGACCAATATGTCCGAGGGGCAAGTCAGACCCAGGAGAACTAGGGAAATTTGACAGCGGAAAGGATTGAATCGGTGAGAACAGCCATGACAGGTACAGTAGCTCGCAGGGAACTTCAGAAGTGGATCTGTCTATTTTTGTTCCTTGTGAGGTATCACTGGACTGTGGACATGATTGGTCGTGACTCGGCCGTCTGTTATTTTTTCCCCAGCATCAGGATCAATGTCTGCGCATCCAATACGATCCATACAGCTTACAGCACTGTGTTCTATATCTGAAGACCAGTAGTTGTTCAGTACGGCGTTTACGTCACAACAGCTTTCGTGATTACTACTATTTGCGGAACATAAGGCTCGCATCAAAATTTCATCAAAAACAGGTGTTTTCACTGTTGCCCCTCTAGCACGCTAAAATCTGCTTGGAATCTCTCGAGACCTTTACCAATCAATTTTCAGACGTTTTACAGTGTTTAGACTGCTCAGAATATTTATTTTCTTCCCTGATTGCTGAGTAAGCAGAATCATGTGATTTTACGCTAATGCCCCTGCTTCAAAGGGAGGATAGGTTGTAGGACTCTAAATCTTTATGTGTATATTCGTTTACATGTCCTACATTGCGCTGGGTGGTTTTGGTTGCAGTTCTTCTATGAGAAACATATAAATAAAGACACACATAAGCTCACCACTATTAGCATACCATCTGTGCACCACGAAGAGGGTATTTTGCCTATTAAACTAGATGTTGGACTGCAAGGTATTTTAAAGAATGCTCCAACGAGGATTTGAGGCATACCAAGCTGTCTTCCCTTTCCAACAGGGTCGACAGCAGAAGATCGCCTAAACCTGCTTACAAAGCCATCAGCAGGAAGAATAAATATGGGAACCAGCCTAAGCACTGTAACACAACTACAGAAATCTATTGGTGATAGTATCAAGGCATCTAGTGAAGAATTGAGCGAGATATTGGGGCATTAGTGAAAACACCTGTTTTTGATGAAAATTTGATCTGCGCCTTATGTTCCGCAAATAGCAGTAATTGAGCACACAGCCATGCTGTGCCTCACATCTCTTCTCCTCCCACCACCAGCCATGGACGACGATTCTCGATTTGAGCCTGAATTCGACCCAGAATCGAGGTTTGAAAGAGATGACCCTTCCCACATCAGGTATTTCGACCAGTGTCACATATGAATGCTATCTGACAGTGGACAATGCAGATACACGGGTGCTTTTTTCCCCAAAGCAAAGCACTTTGTCGTTGCAGGCGGGAAATTCAAGAGTGTCACCAATATTAATCAAGCTGCTCCCAGTGCTCCTTCTGGTGAGCTGAAATGCATTCACTCCACAGAGATATTTACTCTTGTGATAGACTTTCGAGTAATTCCCCTCGGCTTCAGGAAATAGGACATCACCGCGGAACTGGTGTTGTGCGCTGCACACATGGACGAACTCCCATCAGACGAATGTACTCTGCCGAGATTCATGGCTCTAAGTCAAAAATGATGGGAGCATTGTACCAGGGAGATGGTGCTGAAGAGGTGCATTTTGGATATTCTCGTACTGATCTTGTCTTCATTGCCATTCACAGCGATGCAGGGAGGATGTCTCGCGATATTCAAAACTTCGGTGAGAGAATATTTGTCGCTACTCTGATTGAATCTGAATGGATTTTGTTGCAGACATCCATACCTTCTTCAACTTTATGGGATAGTACGCACAGCAGACCTAAATGCTGTGGTGTTCCACGATGGTTGGTACTTTGCGTTGTTGAGAGAAAAATCCCCAACACCTTCGATGCTGCAATAGATTTAATCCCTCACACCGAACTGGTGGAGAAGCACCGTGACTCCCATTTCACAACTGTCTTCTTGTGGAGTTTCATAGTATGTCGCGCATTCTACTTCCGACCAGGAGAAATCCAATTCATTGTTCACAGGAGCGAGAATTCACGGTAAAATCATTTACATTCGTATGGGTCCCCGAGTTCATTTCTCATAGGATGTCAATAAATATATATCCGCTCTTTCGGGAAGAAGACTGGTAAATCAATACTCTCAGATAACCTTCTATCTCATTCCTTGCCCAGGAATGGGCTGAGTACACAGTGTGGATACGGTCTTCAACTGGTCACCTCTGTATTGATCTTACACCCCCCCGAAACCCAGCCCGTTAACCTTGGCAATATGGACGGTGGACCCCTACCATCTGGCACCTCCCTTTGTATACCACCTTCTGAGTCGGAGACAATCACAACAATGTCGCTCCTAGATTATCACAGCATATGTGACTTCTATCTGTGTAGGCGGTACTGCTGGTCGCTTTCCCAAAATGTCTCAGTGAAACTGGGGTCCATCCGTTATTCATCGGGGCCGGAATATGAGGGCTCTTTGGAAGTTGCATCGTCTGATTGTAGAATAGCTGATTCCGGATCAAATGATCAAACACTGCCACATGGCGCTTCTTTCTGCCCACGACAACGCGCAATTCTATCCCAGAATGTGGGGCCACATTCTGAGATTAGAGGGATAGAGTGCGTCTGTCTCATGGACAGCGTGAAGTATCAGTTCAAAGACAAGCTGAATGGTAGGACTGTATTATTTCGAACACATACATGCCGAAAACGAATCGCTGATAGGCAGCTAATATCGCGGCGCCCAGCGTTCGGGGAATAACAAGATCAGGAGTAAGATTTTGAGAGCGGAGGAAATTTTTGCGGTCGATGGCCGCTGAACGGCTCTGAGAGCCCACACGAACCCAGATTGGGAGCGAAGCAATGAATATTGCCAATGGATTAGCGTCAGGTGTTGCAAATGCTCGCGAGAGAAGGCAAGTTTGGGGGGATATCGGAGCTAATCCGAGTTGTCGCTTCGGTGGCGTGATCGGGAGCTGCCCGTATCGCGTAGAATCGTACAGAAAAATGCGATGCCGAGCCAAACTGGTGTGTCTGCGCGGAGACGGTATCGCAGATTCCCGAGGAGGATCACAAGTAATCGAGGAATACAACAGGGCTGCGAGTGCTGCACTGGAGTAGATCCTCGATTTCAAGGATTTCGCTCGGCGTACTGAATGGTACGGTGAGCGATCGGGGTTGTGTGTGCTAGGGTGGTTAGCCGTGTACGCACTTGGGCCCCTCCCGTCAAGTGTTCAGCTATTAGCACACGAGTTTAGGCTTGTCGACACAGCCCGCGAAAGAGATCTTGATATTTCAGCGTTGTAGACGGCGCAACGTGGACGAATTTAAGGAGGGTTGGGGCCGGGAGCGTTTGGTATTGTTGGAATGCTGTGCGCATTGTGGGACAGAAACGCACGGAAGCAACTGGGCGGACAGCGTGGGCAGGAGATGGGAGAACTCTAGAAGGCGATTGGGCGACGAATCGGGTGAGGAACTAGGCCATGGTACCCTGAGACCTAGGATTTGAGTGCATACGGCGATCCGACGGAGGAAATCAAGATAGAGGGGGTCGCAGGACCGATGATGTGGCGACACTTAGACAGCGGGCTGTACGATGTGGCAGCGGAGGGGTTGATGTCGGCGGGTCACAGGAAAGCACGACGGGGCGCAGTGGACGGGCTACATTGTTTCAATGGCGAGGCTTGGGCGAGGCGTTGAGAAAAGAGCATGCGCGCGGCGAGCGGTGACGGAGAAAAGCAAGAGACGTCGTGGCTGTGTTGATTGGATCAATTCGTCTCTTTGCTCCGGACTCGTCACTCAATCCGGATTTCCATCTTGCTTCCCTCATCCTTGCTTATAGCGAATCCAGGGCGCCGCGTTCAAGCTTCGAATACTTCGCACCCACAGATAATTGGCCCCCACCGTGACCCCACTTTCTAGTCTTTCTCGCTCTGGGATATCTTGACGCTTGGCGCTGAAACGCATCTGACGTGTACAAACTTCTCTGAGACTGGCTTACTCGGTGGACTGTATTTCTTCTGATTCAGATGGATTCTACTGGCGCGCGCGCTGTTTCCTTCCATTGGGGTGAATACTTCCGGTGTGTCTACTTATCCTACCTCTCCATTGCTCTCGCGTTTTGCGGTTGAGCCCACATTCTACCTTTCATGGCAACCTGCCGTTTGTATGTAGCCTATTGCCTAGATATCACATTGACCGTAAATCCACAGTTATCAAACGCTCTATCGAGGAGTCCGGTGGGGCTGCACCATTGAGTACTCTGGATCTCCCAGGTGCCTCTGTTTTGAGGCGCTTCGGATCTCTCAGTATTGGGCGGGACAGCGCTGCCTTTTTCCGGTCTTTCACTTACGATCCTTACGTCGCCACTACTCTGCCCTCACGTGAACTGTTTATGGATATTAATCTGGTATACCTGAGGTATGTCGTTTGCATTATTAACCTATCCAGCACAGTGCCTCACCTTATGAAGTGAAACAAACACAGACTCAAACTCCTGCGGAGTCGGACGGCGCATTGCAAATGTCCGTGTTTTCATATTTGCGCTGCAGAGCGCTGCCGAGTTGTCTCCGGTGGCTTCTCGTTGCGTTCCCGCTTTACATCGACTGTTGGCCTCTTCTAATCTTTTGTTTTTCGTTTCCGACAGATTTCCTCTCAAGGGGATCATTTCCGCCTTGTTCCAAGAGAATCTTACAACGTGCGCATTTCATTGCACTTTTTTACGGCTCAACCGCCACGTATCCGAGGCCGTCGCAGATTTTGGATCATACCATAACCTAGCCGGTCCGAGTACCGCGCGTTCGTCCTAGGCTTATTCGGTGGCCCCTTCGTAGAATTTGCGACGCGAGTCTAATCTTTTCAGTACCGTGAAGTGGCTTGGCATTGGGAATTGGTAGGCTGTTTCTTGTCGCTTTCGTGGTGTACACCTCATCGAGTGCGCACGCAGCGGTTCCCACTTTTACACAACTCCAAAACTTATCTGGATTTCATTAGTTCAGGACCCACGAGCCGGTCTCGAGGGATGTGATCTGCACAAGGGTATGTGTACGCATTTCGCTGAAGCAAGTCATGGATCGTGTTCTAACTTTGGCTGCCACTCTTCGCGAAGACCACAAACTTACCACCAACCGGGGAGGGTTCCTTCCGCTCGGCGATAATTTCCCAAAAGTCTCGATTCACTGCCACTCCGATACGCTACGTCGAATCCGTATTTGCGTCATTATTACTTGCCCGATTTCTTGTACACCTCGCCTCGTTGCTATACCCTCCAAACCGCGACACGAATCCGATATGCTTTATGCCTGTGCAATCCTCCGACATCTGTGCCCTTTTTCCAGACGTACAAGAGAGCGTTCACAACGAACTGTATTTTATGTAGTTCTTCCGAATTGTCGACGGCGACATATGAGAGAGATCCAAGCTGAAGAAGGTAAATCGCGGGGCGCAGTTGAGACTGAGATTCAAGATTCAAGATTCAAGATACTGTACTATTAAAATCAATTCGTCAGTCACGCGTCACGGGGGTGCTTGACGTGACGAATTTTGCAACCTTGTCACGCGTCACGGAGGCTCTTGACGAATATACTTTTCGTCACGGTAGGTTGAAAATTTCGGCTCAGGGGGGCTTGGAACAATTCTCTTCAACTGTGGGCACTTCCCACTTAATTTATGGCGCATTTTCAAGGTTTTTGGCTTCAAATCGTGGTTCAGAGCAAGTTTAACTTGAGTTTAACAGCAGAAATTGCATTTTCCCACATCACTCAAACTTATGTTGAAACAAATTGCTCAGGTCATTCCTAAATTATTCCATTGAGTCACTGTGCATTCACCACAACTCCTGGAATATTTTTACGGGTTGACGAAATTTTGGGGGATGTCACGCAGCTCGAGGTGCCTTGACGAATTGACGAATTAGAACTTTGGGTCACGCGTCACACCCCTTGACGAATTGATTTTAGTACAGTAAAGGTTTTGATTGTTAGGGGTATATTAAAATTAATTGGCGTAGCGAACAATTGACTGGAAACTACGAAAACCCGACAAAGTTTGGAAGAACTCGGAAAGACCGCAGTGTACAGATAGAAGCCATTGGGCACTCGGCGAGAAGGCAAAGTTATCCTTCTCCGCATGTGTTGAATGCGAGCACAAGAGAATAAAAAAGATTGCAATTTCCAGTTGACTTCCGGCGCTGTGGGTGTGAAAGTCCACGGAGAGGCGACGGAGGTAGCAGTAGCAGTAGCGTACTGTACGAGTCCTTGAGAAGCGAAATGAAGCATAATTAGTGTAGGTGTGCGCCGTAGTGGGAGCGAACGGCGGCCCGGCCAGGCTAGGAGGAAGACAGCAAGGCAAGACGATGCGGTAGGGAGGCAGTGGCAGTGGGACGGGCACGGAAGAAGCAGAGAGGGAGGCGGGCAGAGGGTGTATGAATGGGACGTGGAAGGGCGGGTTGTACGCGCCACAAATGCTGCTGTGCAAACCACCCGGTAGCGTGACGAGGGTGAGGAAGGTTATTAGTATGGGAAGCGCGCCGATTAAGTCGGGGTAGTCGCGGCTGCTGGCGTCAGTGCAGAGAGTGAGGCAGAGGGAGCGAGAGACAGGCGGGAAACGGACGGGTATGGGGACATGAGGGAGGAGATGAAAGGAAGTGGGTCCAAGGTAGCATCGATGAGCTGAGGTCAAACAGCGGGTAACGCAGCACTTACAGACCACAAAAGAGAGGGCCTGTGTTGATATAGCAGATCCAGTTGACGAAGAATTGGAAACGGTTGCGGCAGTGCTGGAACATGAACTAGCGAGAGGACGGGGCATCGTCTACAATCATGGCCAGGGGATGGGCAGTTCTGCAACACAAAAATAAGGACGGAAAGCCACGTACCGCACTAGAGCCCTCGCCACCGCCACTCTGCCAACCACTTCCATCCCTACCCCCAAAATCCGAATCGTATCTCTTCTCCATCTTCACGCGCCCCAGCCAGAGGGATCCGGGATTACGAGAACGCAACGCCGCGGACCATCGAAATGCAGATAAGATGGTTGGATATAGCCACCTTGGTCGAATTACACGAAGATCGTGGAGGTCGGAAACGGCAAGCAAGTAGTTTGGCTACGCCTTCCGATGTCGCATCGCTGCCCCGGACCGTTAAGCGCCCGGCGCTTGTTCTCGACCTCCATCTTTCCGCTGGCGGTTTGGGTCAATTAATTCTCTGGCGCACACCGTGTAGCCGAATCAGCTCATTTACGTTCTTTGAATGTCTTGTGGGGTTGCCTGTAACACTTGGTCTGCGAGCACTGGGTGCTTTTGAAGATACCCTGTGGACGATCTTCCTGACCCCGGGCCTCATCCGTTTTGAACTCAGCTCGAGTCGGCTTCACAATATATTCTCTACGAATCCTCCCCCGAATATAATCTCCGCAACACAGCATCTATCATGAGTCTTTATCCACTTCTGTTGCAGATTCAAAGTCCGGGGCCTGGATTAGAGCAAGGCTACTTAGAGCCTCTTTCGGCGTCACTGGCGGGGGCTGAGGTGCATCTATCGATCTTCTGGAGACCTGCATCACGACGTGTGCCTCGCTGAGACTGCGCTCTTGAATTTCCTCTGCATTCGCCTCCCTTCCTCATCCTCTTGTACTCAAATCTCACTCCCCCACAATTCTTCTCAGTTTGTGACTTAAATTTGTTGAACCATGGATCTCGGTGGCAATTTGACTCATAATGGAGCTTCACGGACCCGGATTTCGCGGTCAGCGCCTGTATGGAGCGGTCCAACTCAGCTTGCCGCAGTGCAATAAGTATCGTCCCTACCCGCAGGCGAGGAGCCAGTGAACTCTGCCAGACATGCATGATCTGTCGGAACATTGGTTTTTCTTTGGGGGGTAACAAAAAGCAGCTGTTGAATGATCTCGAGTCACCAATACTTACAACCGGGGCGAAAAAAATGCAATTAAGATATATTCAAAGATGCCGAGCGCGAGGTCGAAATAAAACTCAAAAACGAGGATGACATGTACATCGTTGACTTGCGGCATTCTCAGATCTTCTGACCAGAAGATAGAATCAAGGTATTAGCAAGTATATATCTACCGGTGAGCACCCCACAATCAACCAGAAGTATTTCTAGGCACTCACTTGGGCTAGTTTCAACCATGGTTTAAAAAAGCTTGATGGTGTGCACGTGAGTAGTTTTTCGTCGAAAGTGTCTTTTGAACCTCGGTGGAGGTACCAGGACAGTATTACCAGTTGTAAGGCTTCCATGATTGTAAGAAAGAGATTTGCTGCCAAGTTGGACAGGATTTACCGCAGAAAGACTCGGCGCGCGCCAAAAAACCGTCTACGCCCGTATGCGGCCGCCCGTCCCCGTCTCGTTCGTGGGTTTGGCCACAAGCTTGACGGGACGACGGAACCCCGCTTACTGGCCGGGCCCCGTCCGAGCCGCAAAGACGGCAACGGCGTCCATCCCTAGTGTTGATGCCTTGACAGTTCCTGACCCCAGCACCCTGTGCGACCGAAGGATTATCTCAGGAAGAAAGAGAAGAACCTGTGAGCTCTTCTTACGACATTCCCCGCTCCCGCTTTTACAGACGTCGATAAATACAGGCCAATTTTTCCGAGGAAAATTACAATTGAATTCGCGAGATCACAACGCGCATTGTCTCGAGGAGTTTACTTCATTCCCTTGCTTGGCCCAGCGGTAAGTCGGTGTGCCCATCAGGAAAACCGAGAGGTAATGACAAGCGTGTGAGTTTGTCCTTCCTCTCGTAATGGGCGTCCCGGACACCCTTTTTTTTCCAACTAACTAACAGGCCAGCTCCAGGAGTGACCCTCTCATGACACCGAAAGATCCATTTACGTTATGACCATCGCGGACAGCCTCCATGTTAGGACTCGAATATTTCTCATTGATTACATACATCCTGCAGATTGATTACATTGCTGGCAGTACGCTATGGGCGTCCGGGACGCCCTCAACACCTTTGTCTTCAACACAAAACTGCTTGTATCTATCAACGCTAGCTGGATAAGAAATGAGATGCCGTCCTGCTGTGGGCGTCCCGGACGCCCGCTACTAGCTAGTGTTTTTCTGGCTTTGGCTTTGGCTTTTTGGCCCGGCTTTGGCTTCGGAAAATCTTGAGCCAGGCCATGGCTTTTGGCAGGGATTTCAGTGAGAATTGGGCTTTGGCCTTGCCAACTCCCGGGCCAGGCCAGAGCTACCTCGAGCCAAAGCCAGAAAAAGCCAAAGCCGAGCCGATAAGCCATGGCTTTTTGGCCTCAGGAAAAGGTCAGAGAAACACTAACGCCCGCTCAATGCTTTGAGGAAAAGACTAAAACGAAGCTCAGAGTCCTGTCTCAAGACTTGAGGAGATACGCTGTTCTGCTGTGGGCGTCCCGGACGCCCGCTGAGAGCTCTGAGGAAAGGACTAAAACAAGTTCAGATTCTTGTCTAAAGAACCGAGGAGATACACTGTCCGGCTGTGGACGTCCCGGACGCCCGCTCAGTGCTTTGAGCAAAAGACTAAAACAAAGCTCAGAGTCCTGTCTCAAGACTTGAGGAGATACACTGTCCTTCTGTGGGCGTCCAGGACGCCCACTCACTGCTCTGGGGAAACGACTAAAACAGAGTTCAGATCCCTGTCGCAAGATTTGAGAGAGGTAAGCTGTCGCGCTGTGGCCGTCCCGGACACCCGATCGGTCCACACATCTAAATTCAGTTTTATATCATAGTGTACTGGGCGGTTGGTTTTGTGTTGTTTTGGTTAGACCGGTATTAGATTCAGCTCCGCTGAGGGCGTCCTGGACACCTAACAGCTGAAGTGCCGAGGGGGCTGGGTAAATCGATTTACTTGCCACTACTTAAAATGTTTTGTGGATTTCAGGGTCGAAATAGTATTTAATTGACGGCATCTGGTTTGTTGCTTATAGGCTTGTGGGGAGGAGATATATCATGGATGCCTTCCTCCTGTGGGCGTCTCAGACGCCCGATTGATGCAGCACAGGAAGTGTGTGTGTGTAAATTCATACTGTCTCAGGCTCCAATGAACCAAAACAGAATGTAGACACGATCTGAATAAAACTTTTTTCACAGTGACAAAAATTGAAAATGGAAGATGGAAAAGGAAGGATGTTTACTATTTGCAGCTTGGATCAAAGCGTGTTCTAATCAGTCCACAAGTCTCAGGTGGAAAAAATTGGAAAAGGAAGGGCCTTCACCACTCGCGATTCAGATCACAACATTTTTTATCCATGAGTGGATCTCCAGGGACAAAGGAACGATCATCATTCCAACCTTGAGTGGTTCAGACTTTCGGATTCCCGGATCCGTCGTATCCTCACCGGGATGCAAAACATGTTCCCTACTCAGTTGTCAGGGTTGCTGCAGGGCTGCAACTCGCCGCTTTTGCATCGTCTTATGAAGAGCGTCAACATTTTGTTCATAGAGTGTCCCCCTCTCCTCTCACTTGTCATACCACAAATCATATCTCTCCATGTCCGCCTCATTACTGCCTGGGTTGCTTGTTCTGGGCTAATGCTCATTTTTTTTTAGGAACGAGACTCAACTGGGACTGGATGGCCAGGCCTTCCATGACGGTGATCTTGGAAACGAGAGCCTCGACATGTTCCCGCAGTACAGAGACACCCTTTTCATAGGGGATGTGGATTGGGGACCCTCCTGTTAGGTATGGTGCACCTCGCACATCGTACAACATTGACAAGATGCGGGAGTTCGTTGAGTCTTGACTACATAGTGTCAGGCTGTCAGACTGACCCTGCCACTAATGCGCGAGTGTAATATGTCTTAGAGCATGACCAAGCCAAACCACGTTGTGCTGGTCTACAGTCCCAGGTAGCAGGCGACCCGGACGCCCACATGCTGAGGTGAGTCAGGGAGCAAGGATAAGTTGTAGCATGGCACAGGCTGAGGGTAGCAGGCGTCCGAGACGCCCGCATGCTGAGGTGAGTTAGGGAGCAAGGATAAGTTGTAGCATGGCACAGTCCCAGGTAGTGGGTGTCCCGGGCGCCCAGACACCTGCATGCCTTGCTGGGGTGTGGAGTCGTAGCATTGTGCTGGCTACCTGCAATTTGTGTATCCTTCAGTGGTGGGAGTCAGGGATACCCTCTACTGGAAGTGGTTTATTTATTGTTGGTCGGTTTATATGCCATGTCTCCCTGATGCCCATTACCGCAGGGCTCATCCACCATCAAGCTGCTCAGGGTAGGGTGCTCATCCCTCCTGCACTAGACATGGCTGTCCCGGACACCTGCATCACAGATGGCTCAGGTACACTGAGGTGAGGATGACAGTAACCCTAGATTAGGGTTTACCCTATGACCCTACGGATCCCCTAGTAACCCCTAGAATGGCCTTGCGGTGTAACCGCCGACGCTGGGAGGGCGTGCGAGGCGGGAAAATGGCGCGGACACGACGATGTACAGTGGAGAGGCTCTGTGGAGGGAGACTGAATAGTTAGAACGCGAAGTAAACGGGAAAGGGAGAGGGCGGAATGGGTAGATGAAATGTATGCGGATTCACGTACGTTCCCGGCAGAAACCCGCGTGGTTTCGTCTTATACGTCCTACATCCCTCGTACGCATGCGAAACGACGCCATTGTCGCGCGGCGCTTGCGGCCAAAAGGAAGATTGGTGTTTCCCTGATTTTTTTGGGGACAAACGTCAGCGGAGATATTTTCTAGAGAAGCGGTGGGAACGAAGGGTATGGGGACAGGCCTTGGGTAGGGGAGACGAGGGGATGCTAGAGGTGAGGGTGTTGCAGCCGACGCAGTGGGTCATGGGCGGTTTGCGGCGCGACTGGATTTTTCTTCTTATTCAATCGTTTAGCGGGCGGGTATTGGGTCGATCGCAAAAAGAGGGCACGGGGTGGTGCCGAGCACGAGGGAGGGGTCCGTTCATGGCCCATGCGACCGTCCGACAAAGTGGCGTGGCGGGGTGGTATGGGCGAGAACGCCGGTGGTGTCCTTGCGTACGACGGGCGGCGGAGTAGCGTAGGTGGGGCAGCGGCGGAGTGTAAGGCGAGCGGCAGCAGCGGAGCGGGGGGCGGGCAACGGCGTGCAGGTCGTGGTGGGTAGGTAAGAAGGGCGTGGTCGTCGTGTGACGTGGCGTCGGCAAGCGAGAGGGCGGCACCACACGTGTGCAAACAAACGCGTCGCGTGGGGTTGGGCAAGAGGTTTGGGCGCGTAGGGGGGCAGGAGCGGGCGGGAGTGAAGGCAGGTTATAGAGACAGCATGTTAGACGCGCAGAGTAGGACAGGCGTACGGGCCGAGTGTGCGGGGTGGACAGGCTAAGTAGGCCAGGTGGAATCGGAGAGGTGCGATGGATGGGAGGGATGAAAACTAATTCCGTTCCCGCAGCGTTGCGGGAACAGATTTGGGGCAGGGATTTTTTTGTGTGTAAAGGGGATTTTGTTCCCGCAGCGTTGCGGGAACAGATGTGGCTGTGTTTTTTTTTGCGTGTAAAGGGATTTTGTTCCCGCATCGTTGCGGGAACGGAATTTTTTTGGCAGGGAACACGATTTTCCCATAATGAAGGGTGAGCTCGGAGGGGAATGGTCCTAGGCAGCCCTTTATATCAGGACATATTCAAGTTGATACATGTCGCCCTGGAGTCTTGCACCTCTAATAAAAAAAAGAAAACTTTGTGTACTCTGAATTGATTCTCGACAAAATTCTATTGCTATCTCTTAACTACTGTTTACGCGCCTTCGCCTTCCCACTGCGAGTGCCAGTGCGACGTCGGGCAGGACCACGAACTTCTTCGGCTCCCTCCTCTTCAGTCCCTTCTTCCCTGGTCGGTTCCTCGGGTGCGGGTCCGCCACCTACAACAGGCGGTTCCTCAGGTGCGGGTGCACCGTCCACATTAGGCCCAGTCCCGTTACCAAGGTTGCCCCCATCGGGTTGGGCAAGATCGTCGCCATCTGGATCCATCCCCAACTCAAATCTCCTCAACGCATCACTGATAGTGTCCTCCAATTCGTCATCTTCATCTGCATTAGAGTTGGATGCAGTTGCGAGTGAAGAAGTGGTGCCGGCGAAAACAAATTTGTGAATTTTTCTGAAGATGGCTTTGACATGCGGGAGGTGTCGGTTGCACGCTAACATCTTGTGATAAGCACGGTATTCCTCTTCCCACGCTATCTTGGAGATAGCGCCCTTGGCGGCCCACTCTGTGTCCGTCGACAAGACGAAACGGGTCTTACAACTGGTCATTACATATGAATGACGAAGCAGAGTAAAGAACTCACCAATATCGCTGCCGCCGAGACTGATGACTCCGTAACATCGTGGAAACCGAGCTTTATGCCGAGGGAGTTTTGCGCCGGTTTACTACCAAGAATAAGACTGGAAGGCCCAAAATACATTAGACGGTGGATCTTCAAATGCTGGATTAGCAAGGCCCGAAAATAATCCACATGTAAGTATCACTACTCACATCCATTATAATTGGTCCCGTGAATACCTCGTTCATGTTTCGTGTTGGACCGGGGAACAAAATAGGAGGGTAGAGGGTGGCCTTGCGCTCTGCGGGGAAGCGTAAAAGACGATCAATGACAGCATCTTTGCTTCGATCGGCTTTTGCATTAGTGAGGAGGCCCGAGTCTATTCCGTAGCCTTTCAAAATGACTGGAAGGGCCTTGCAGATCACCCCAAGCAGAGCTGAACGCCCGTCCCCATGCTCACGGATAAACTGTGTGAGTAATTTAGGGAAGATTTGTAAAGCTGCAGTTGGTGGAATGGGAGAACACACATCCTTTCCAAAATTTCCGTATGCTTGGTAGTCCAACAGAGAGTGGAACTTTTCAGGAATATCTTCGTAAAGTGCCGACGTGATGCTCCGGGTATAAGTGTCATTGTTTTCGAAACAGTTTCGAGGGTCTTCTGGCATTGGGATTGTATTTGGTTGGAACGCCGCAACAGGGACAAAGAGCGCTCGTGTAAAGAGAAAGTGTTTGGCAAAGTGAAGAACTTCGCTCTTGTATCCCAATAAGTTGTTGTTCAAACCATTATTGCGTCGTTTTTTGGAGGAATTAGCTAAGAGGTTTGAATTCTCCGTTCGCAGTTGGCGGTTTTCCGCCAAGAGTTTCACAACAGAGAGCTGCGAAGCTTTGAGGGCCTGTGCAAAATAGTCAGATACAGTGCGAATCTGACGAGAATTCAAACAGGCACACCTCGACGAGCTCATCACGAGTTGCATTGTGATTAATGGGCTGGAGGTGCAGCTCATCCTCAACATTGTTGTCCGTAGCATCCGACATGAGAGAAAGACGGTGGGCGCAAGACTCAGAGACGGTGAAATTCTCACCGGAAAGTTTATTTTACATAACAGATTCCGACCTCCCAGGGATGATTGTTGTTGGAGACTTTCAGGGTGAATGGGTGTCGCCACGCCAACGACATGCGAAGTTCCGCTCAACTCAGAATACTTTTTAAGTTTGACTGGCAATACCGAAATCCAATTTTATCTGGCTACTGGGAAACATTCAAATGAAGTACGCAATGATGGCGACGCCGAGATGCAGTATGAGTTACGGCGCTGACTGAAATGTCTGCGGGGAAGTCTATGGCGATTTGTCTAGACTCGCTGTGCACACACTCGCATTGACAGTTAAAACGGATAGGCCGGGATTTGCGTAGCTGCTCACTTGAGGAAATTGTTTAGGCAATCCTACAGCATGCACAAATACTGTTACTCACAGGGCAGTGCGGAGGCGCTCTTGCAAGCGTTCTTCCTTGGCCAGCAATGTTCCGTACTCGGCACTAAGAGCTTCGTAATCTTTGTATAGCTCTTCGTATCCACTACTGAGATCTTCATATTGGCACATGAGGTCGGTTTGTTTTTCCTTGAGGTTCTTCGCCAGAGCGACACAGACCTATATTTAATACGGTAGGTATAATAAGGTCAAAATGAGAAAACATACCTTGTGAGGGTCAGCAGTCGGGGCTCCACTACCAGTTCCGGAGTTGGGTTCAACGAAGGCACGCAACACGTCGAGTGTAAGTCCACGGCGCTGGTCGTCTGAGATGCTGGGATTAATGAGATATCCAGGAGAGGGACGATTGGGCTCCAGGAAAAGGCGAGAAATGGAGTCTAAAAATTCGCGATCAGAGTTCGACATGGTGGTCAAGACAAAGGACAAGCAGACAGACCGACCATTTAAATACCAAATGTGTCAAATAGCCAAATGGGAACCGTCTCGCAAGGGTTGTTCAATGGGGATAGTACATTTGTCGTGACTTCAGGGTTGGTGCGTCTGCTTGTCGGATGCAGGTGAAACAAGTGATATTGGCGGTCAAGTATGCCAATGGATCTATCAGAAAAGAGTGTCAAGAAGGAGGTGGAAACAAAGAGACAATAAGACGTACAAAGAGCCGCATCCCGCAGTACAGATATCCGGCCCGGGACATGGTCTTCGCAGTCTCCATAATGTGAATTCTGTCAGAAACTAAGTTAATCATTTTACAAGCACGCGATCTCCTACCTGGACCAGCAGTGGCTTAACTACTCGGTCTAGTCCAATGCAGTTTTCACCATAGCGCAGGTAACCCCAACATCACAGCTCTGATCTCTGCCAGCTGCAAAAGCCGTCGAGCTTCAACACGCTCAACGACAGCTCCTCAAACCCAATGCTCACGCCCTCAACGTTGCCTGCGACGAACTCGGCATGTGTGTCCGAGTCCGAGTCATCCGAGCTGTCTTCCGGTTCGGTGGGAAGGAGTGCTGGGTCCGGGTGTGCTGTAGACCCACGTGTGTTCCCCTCGATCGAGCGAATGAGTGACTCGTGGTTACCAAGCACTCGCGCAGACATGGAAGCGACACCAGAAGCGGGTGCCCAGCCTCGAGTGCCTTCGATAAAATGTCGATGGTCGCGAAGACGTCGGATAGCTGCTAACATTCAGCATTGAACTGCAGTTGCATAGTTCAACTCACAAGGTTAGGATTCAAGAATGGCATCTAAAAACTCCGATTAGGTGACGAGCGCAAAATAAAAAAGAGAGAGAATAGACGTACCCGATGAACCAGAATGCTGCACCACTTGGTATCCAGCTTCGAGAACGCGCCAGCAAGGAGCGAGAGTGTCGTAATCATTTTTGTCCTGGAGCAGCGGGTAAAAACAACGAGGAAGAATAAGATAGACATACTGTTTGGCATGCAGGAGCTCATACTGCTCATGGGGCCACAACCCTCCACAAATCAATCAATCAACTAGCACCAGACGTGCCATTTAAAGCCAGCGGTAGCATCACCATTGATGTATGCAGGCTCGACACTGGTCTCTAGGCTGCCATCCGCAAGCGCACGATCGAATAAGTTCTGTCCAGTCGAAACTGCGGGCCAGTTGAGGTCGGTCATGGCGGTAACAATCAACGGGGGCTTCAGAGTTGAGAGTCTGAAGGATGGGACATCATTTACGTCTGCCTCCGTTAACCCAGCCGACTCGAGGATCTCCTGTGACGCGTTTTCGGGCCAGTGGCCAAAACGACTTGACAGGCGTCGAGAGGTAGTCCCAAGGCTGCTCAGGGTAGTTTAGTTTGGGTGTTTTGGTCGAAATCTAACTGAGGAATCAACACACTTTGGTGGCAGAGGTCAAGGGACTGTCCCACGATGACGGCGTCGACGTGTCGACGCGTTTTCGGGCTGGCGGCCAAAACGACTTGATAAGCCTCGAGAGGGAGTCCCAAGGCTGTTATATGTATGTTAGTTTAGGTGTTTCAGTCAAGAACTCATTGAGAAATCAACACACTTTGGTGGCAGATGTCAAGGGACTGTCCCGCGATGACGGCGCTCGTGTCGATGTGTTCTTGGGCAAGCGGCCAAAAAGAGTCAAGGACCATCGAGGGGGAGCACCAGGAGTGCTGTGGGTATGTTAATTTGGGTGTTTTAGTCAAGAACTCAGTAAGAAATCAATGCACCTGTGTGGGGAGAACTGCTCAATGAAGTCTTGTTTGTCTAGGACGCATGTGGGTTTTGTAACGTCCTCCAACACATCATGGGGTTGCGGGAGAACAGCACCTACGTCTCGCTGTGCGGAGCTTAGACGAGAGGTGTCGATTTCCCAGCCTGGCCCCGGATTGTGAGATGCGTTGCACATGTCCCCATGGAGGCCATTGTATGGAGCTGAGCCGCCAGCGATTGAGGATCCACGTGTCTTTGGATGAATATATGGCATCAGAAGACATTTGCCTGCTGGACTGTGAGTGTCAACGCGCTGAGTGAAGACACACCAATCTACTTACCCTCGTGTTCTTCAAAACGGTCAACAAAAAATACTCATGCGGTAGTTCCACAGTTGGATATTGCCATTATGAAGAGCAGCGACAAACAAAGACTGAGAAGGGAGAGATGTGAGCCCTGGACAGATATAAAAGCACGAAAACTTGGATCACCCAGACACAGTTGCTCGAATGCTGTGAGCATTCTGGGCAGCGAATTTCATGTCCGTTGGCTCAGGCGAGATAGACGAAGGAATTGGAATGAAGTCCAGGGAGGAGGAGATTGGTTATTGAGTCGCAAAGTCGGTGGAGAGAAAGGAGTCGAGACGCGAGCACGTGATAGCCGTCAACCTTCGCTTCCACACCGCTTACATGCCTCCGAAGACAAGCACTGAGGGCCCGGCTTGCCGCCAATGCGGCCGCCATTTTAGCACCAAAGGGATAACAAATCATGAAAATTCCTGTGTTTCTAAAAACATCAGCAAGAATAAGAACTCCCAATTTGCCGCGCAACTGAAAGTACAACAACGTAAAGCTTGGTTTGGCACTGGTACTGCGTGCAGTTATGTCTAATCTGTTGAATTTCACAGAACAGGCTGCGCTTAAAGAGCTTGAGGCAAGGGTTAATGGTGTGTTCAAAACTTTTCAAACTATCTGCAATGTTCATCGGCGACTACAGCACGAACTGTGGCCGGACCATCTGGCCAAGCTTCTCTCCACGTCCAGATACCCGAACGACCCAATATTGCCAAGGACCCGGGTATGGATTACGGGCTATTTAATTCCAAAGGTCTTATTGCAAACCCAGACTATTTGGATTATCATTCGCCGCAGGATGAACCTTTAAACAATGACGACGACGGCGACCCAAACCAATGTGCGCAAAGTCCTGTGGAGGCAGGAGAGCCAGAAATAAAACGTGTATTCCATCCACACAGTAAACGCCCGCCTCAGTTTCAGTCCTTCCAAGACTTTGTGTGCAGGCCCAAGAGCGCAGAACCTACAGATAGCCAGCCGTGGCGCCCGTTCCGTTCTCAGCTGGATTTTGAAGTCGCAGAATTCTGCGAAACTAACATGTTGAACAAGGCTTCGACACAGACATTAATATCTCTGATCCAGCGTTGTAACGCTACTCCAGAAGACTTTACACTAGCCAGTCAACGTGAACTGGATGAGCTGTGGGAGCTCGCTTCACATAAATGCACTGCAGTAAGTTTTTTTTCAACGAAGAACTGAATTCAACTTACATGTACTTGAATATCTCAGTTCGCGAGAGGTACCATCACAGTCCAATACAAAAACGAGAACAAAACTTACGATACCCACACTCGGCCACTCTGGGACTGGGCTCGAAGTCTTATTCAAGATCCTCGCCTAGCTTCTTCTTTCGTGTGGGACGCCGAAAAGGCTTACAAATTCGACGGCGAAACTTATGTTCGATTCTATCAAGAACCTTGGACTGCCGACGCATTTTGGGCAGCCCAGGTGAGCCATACAGTATCCTCGTTTGAAATCCTTACTTAATAGGTCTTTCAAAGTCATCCTTGCCGGACAATCCAGCAGCGAAGCCCGTCTGCTATGTTATATATGCAGACAAGTCAAAGCTCTCATCGTTTGGCACTCAGAAAGCATATGCGGTAGTCGCTCGTCTGGCAAATGTAGTCATTGAAACCAGAAATAGTACGCAATTTGGTGGTGGCCAAGTCGTTGGTCATCAGCCCATTGTATGTTCACGATTATGAATGGCTCTTTAATGTTCTTATGTGATCGGTATAGGTGGACGAAGACTCGAAGGAAAAGGGCAAGCCAGCATTTGCTAATTTTAAGACTGTTGTATGGCATACAGCCTTCTATAAACTACTTGAATCCCTCGTGATTCCGGCCAAGGTTGGCGATTGGATGGATTGCGGAGACAAAATTCGCCGTTGGCTTTGGCCAATAATATTAATTTTAGCTGCCGATTACGAGGAGGCGTGCGTATTTTGTTTAATTTAGTGCCATGTTAACCGTAATTTCAGATGTGTTATGGCCCTAATCCGTGGCTTGAAGTCGATGTATCCTTGTCCAATCTGCTATGTTCCTTGGCAGGAGCAGTCAGATCTTTCTACGGAACATCCGCAACGTATCGCACAAGAATCTGAACGCCTTGTTCAAGACGCTAGAGCAATGCGAACAGCAGCGGAAAGTGAAGAACTTCTCAAAGACAATGGATTGCGTGATGTTGAAGTAAGTTAATTCATGTCTTCAATCCGTGCTTCATTCAATGGTCATAGAATGCTTTTTGGAAAATCAAACGTGCAGATCCCCACAAGGCCCTCTCCTTCGACCCGCTGCATGCAGACGATGGAGGCTTCTGGGGTTCTCATCTTTTTAAACATATCAAGCTACGAGTTAACGAGTTGGGCCGGGAAGCGATATGCAAAATAGATGAACAGTGCGTCATTTTTCTCTTCTGCGGGCTTATTTATTTATTTATTGAATGTTGTAAGATACGCCGCTTTTCCGCGTTGGAGAGGCTTGAACCATTTCGAATCAGTCATGAACACGACCTTCAACGATGGTTCTAAACACGAGGACGTCGCAAAAATGATGCTGTTCGTCGCTCACAATGTCCTCGTTGATGAGCCTGGTCTGCTTCTCCTGCAAGGACTTCGCAGCTATCTTGAGTTACGCACCGCTGTCAAGTTTGAGGTCCATACCTCGGACACCCTTGCTGTGGGCCGGAACGAACTTTTGACACTTGATTCGACGATGAAGGTAAATGCGCTTTAAACACCATTCTAAACTGGCAGCTGATGTGATTTCAATTCCCTCTCTTTAGCAATACATAGCCGCCTGTGAAGGGACAGAGATATATGGTGACAAAGACTGGAATGTTCCCAAGTTTCACTCTCGTAGCCATGCCTTCGATGATATTGAAAAAAAGGGAGCGAGTCGAAATTTTGGAACCAAGACAAGTGAATCAATGCACGGCGCAATCCGGAAGACGTATCTGCTATTGACAAATTTCAAAGATGTGACTCCGCAGGCAAGTTGAATCTTGTATTTTCCAATTCCTTCCACTTATAATTAATTTTCAGCTCGTCAAGCACGATCACCGTCGCACGGTTGCTACATATATCCGAGATCAGATTGAAGCACTCAATGAAGATCCATTTGAGAGTCCTGAAGACATGGAATCGTCGGTCCTGTCCAACATTGACATCGGGTCGAAGCTCAAGCCTGTCTCGTTTGCGACACTGGAACAAGGCATGTCCCATGACGCCGCTTTTCAGCGATTCCGCGTGAAATTCGGTATTTTTATCACCCAATTCCTAACGGCGCACAAGTACAATGTACCCGATGGAAAGCCACTAAGATTTGATGGAACAGACACCGTACGTTCTTTTGTCTCTCGAAGCCCACTTGACTTGATGAAAGTAGATTTTGCCGTTTCAATTTCTCAAGATCCACTATGAGTCCATGAGTGACTGGAAGTGGACAGCAGATTATTTGCGGTGCAACCCTAAATTTCACGGCCACCCGCGTTACGACTATGTTCTGGTCAAAACGACAGACAAACCCATCTTCGCTCAACTTCTCTACATGTTTTCATGCATGGTAGAGAACAAGTCCCATCCGTTTGCACTTGTTCTGCCACTGGACGCTCCGACGGGTAACGCAAAAAGAAAGGACAAGCTATTGCGCTTTCATCGAGTTCGTGCACAGGCGAGGAAGAATTCGGAGTTCATTTCATTGCACTCCATTATTCGCGGCGCAGTTCTAGTAGCAGACTCTGACAAAGCCGGGGATTTTCTTGTGTTTGATGTAGTGGATGGTGACATTTCTCTTCGATTAAAGAATCTGTAGTGCCGATGGTAGCACAATAAAGAAATATTATTTGAACAAGAGACTCAGAGGACAGCCGTGTACGAGAATAATGGATGGATAACTCTAAAGCGTGGCTCCATGCTTTGAGTGGAGAGATAACTCAGCATTTTACGTACCGAAGTAAATGGGCTCGTCTCCGTGAGTGCATTAGTAGCCCGCAGGAGCTCGCGATCGAGGGCGTTTGTTCCTATGGTGGAGGGCCTGTCGCGCGAAGGACAGTGTAACCAAACAAAAGCATCATTCAGAAGCAATGCGTCGGGTTAGGCAGGGTATTTCAGGACACTCTGAGTCTTGAGGAACCAGGATGACAGTGTGAGAGGCCATGCAGTGACGACAGCATAGGACAGGATTTCGGACTACTGAGTTGTTTCCTTGCTCCCATAGAGGGTCTTTGGAGGGCCTACAAGCTCTGCTGCGACGCGATGAACATGGGTAAGGCGGCGGAAGGAGCTGGCTCAGACACAGAGATTATACGGACAAGATAATGCTGGCTGAGAGCGGATAAGTGCCGTATAAGTTGCGGGCTGTGCCTTTTACGGCACTTATCATGACCTTATAATGCCGGCACCTTATAAGGGTATTTTTATTTTTCCGACATTCAAGCCAGGTGGCTGCTTTACCATCCCCGAATTTCCATTCTAAACATATCCCTCTCACGGGCGCCGGCGAAGGAACTATTCTTCATCCGAATTCTATTGGATCTCTCATGGGCCGATATGAGAGCGGCTATCTGTTCGCTTCGCCCAATCTTAGATGAAGCCTGGAAATTCGGAGAAATGTGTCTAGTTCTACGTCCACTTTGTTCGGAAATCTACCCGGAGTCTTCCACATCCCGAGATTTGGCTCTTGGATTCTTGCGTTTAATGCGGAAAATCTGCTGCGGCGACTTACCTCTGAATTGTTGGTGAGAAAATTTCCGTATATAGGCTTGCAGATGACCTAATGTGTCGTTGTCACAGGACAGATTTTAACAAATATGGAGGGGCCTCAAGATTGCCAGAATGGGGTCGACACATCAGATCTTCTCCGCACTCAAGTCCCGAACTTCTACATGAACTCTATGAATTCGTTCCACGCTGGGATGTGTTCTTCGACCCAAGTGACCGAGCCTATAGACGTTTTGAGACTGACCTCTGCCCGATTGAATTCCACGACGTTGTTCAATGGCTCAAGGTAAGTTTGAAGGCCGTCACCGATGATTGAACGATTACTTAGGACTTGTCAGGCATCCCCTGATCCACCACTCGAGCTAATTGAACGTTGGAAGGGTTATCTGGAAGAGAGCAGATCCATATGCATGAAGAAACACTTAACTGGCGAAAATCTTGAGCACTCCTCGAGGAATCGACGGGAGAACTGGGGATAGTTTGACCCACATCAAGAAACTTTCGGGTGGTTACGGCGCCCTATGTAGCTGAGGTAGCTCACGTAGCAGCGTTGCAACCCCCCCCCTAAATATTGCACGATGTAGTTCGCTGCCAAAAGTCTGTAGTCCTAAAATAGTTCGATGTAGTAACACGCTTCGGCTAGATAGTCCTGTAGCACCATAGGCTTGTAGTCTACGTAGCGTAGATAGTACATGATAGTTCTGTTGCTTCCGATTGTTACGCAGGATTCCGGCAGGTTGCAGGGGAAAATAGCATTGGAATTAGTTATATACATGTCTAGTCATCACGAATATTCATTGCGCCTCCCGTGTTCAATTGTGCAGCGCCAGTACAGGTACGCCGCCCGGCGCGATGAAGGAGCCTCCGGTTAAGGAGGGCCACAAAGCGGGGGTGCCGCTCGAGCACGTATAAGGGGCGGGACAGGGATACGCGGTGCAGAGGAGGGTGCTCGCGAGGAAGAGGGAGGTGAAAGAGGACATATGGAAGGGCGCCGCGGCTTCACAGCGCCTGCGAACATGAGCATTTTCAGGACTGACATGTCAAGCAACACGTACTAGCGGTCCCGATCCTGGATTGCACATTCCCACTTCGGTCTTCGAGCGCTCCAAACAATGAGGTCGTCGAATCGCAGCGTAGACTGTACATTGAGGGCACTGGCAAAGTAAGGGCTTCAAGGAAATGAAGATTTGAGGTAGTTCGAGACGCTTGAGGGCGTTGTGGGGAGAGTTTGAGGCGAAGGACAAGACGGCCTGAGAAAGACCAAGACGGCTTGAGAACGCTTGCTTTGGGAACTTGCTCGAGAACTTGCGGGATGGACATTAAGGGTTGAGGGGTCTAGGGTAGGAGTATGAAGTCTTAAATGTAAGGTCTTGAAGCGAGTACAGACGAGGGTGGTGAGGTGCGATGGTGGGAGAAGGGAGAGAAGATGTGACACGATCCGACGTGGCATCAACCAACCTCCATTAATCACGGGATGTGATGGAGCGGAGTTTGAATTGACTTCGCAGATTTTACTTTTGCTCAACATCTTACTACTTAGGCGAAATTTCCAAGTAGCTAGGGCTTCTTGGAACAATATTCGGCGCGCTGGAATGTATCAACGGCCTGTTCCGAGTCCACACTGTTCATAAATATCTCGAGCGTTTGGGGCCGTCACACAAAGTGTGTGATAGTCGCGGCACGCACCAATGTGGTTTGACATAGCAATCAGCGGCAGCAATGATCTGCTATATATGGCCGGCCGGCGCCTATGGAGGCTACGCGAACTACAGGAGCTACATAGCTGACACATTGCGCGACAGGAAGCTACAACTCACAACATATTTAACCGGGCAACTAATTCCCATACGGTTTTTCCTGATGCACCCTCTCAGGTCCCTGCAGAGCGGCGATGTTATGATTAGAATAATCTACGATACTGGAAATATGCTCATTAGATTGGCTGACTTCCCGTAAGGATAGATACTTTCCGGGGATTATCTGAGGGGTGCCAGCGATGTCGGCATCCACGATTTAGTTCTAACATTTATTCGCTGTGGTTCCCGTAAGAATATTCATAGATAATGATATTGCTGGATCTCTCGTTGAGCTTGTGTACAATGACGTGGGAGAGCGCGTTGAACTCAAGGCCTTCAGCTGTGTTCCTCGAGGTCATAGATACATGCATACGCCGCGGCCATACTACATGTCGACTTTACAAATACATTGAGCGAAAACACTCCGAGTAACTGAGAACCACCGCCACCCACTCTGAGTCCGTCAAGAGTGCCATGTTCCCGATCCTGCACGGCGTCCTTCCCGATAGGGTTCATCATTACAAGACTTCCACCTCTGCGCGATTGCAGCCACAACCGGCGGCAAGACGCGCGCCATGGTGACTATAAGCGCGGTGTATAGCGGTCCAACTTCATACCGGGTCGTCGCGTACTGGAGCACCTGAACCGCGAATACACAAAACCAAGCAGGAAAGGCGTACGCGCAGCAACCTCCACAGATGCAACATGTACCGGGTTTGAATTCTGCAGCCAAACCGTCGAGATCAGTATAATGGATGGCTCCGGTGCGTCGGAGTCAGCCATCTTCCAGGCCAGCTGTAGACTCGGAGTCGCGTTGATGAAAGCCAAGAGCCACAGAGTCACGCCGATGCCATAGAGGCGCACCTCAGTTCAGGGTCGTCTCCCTTCATCCTTCCATCAACTCCACACAGGCGAGCACCGCAACTCGGAGCGGTGAAATTTGATGACCGTAGGGACTGTTAATGCCCGAGAGCCAGTGGGTTGTAGGACAGAGGGCTGAGTGACTGAGTGAGTCGTGACGCGATGCCGGAGCGTGACTTTGGACGCGGCATGCGGCGGCAAGTCCAAATCCGTCTATTCAGCACGATCTGCGTCTACGATAATTTAGCCATCAATTTGCGCAATGCCAAACAGCCATCAGATGGCTCAAATGGCTGCATCGCAAACTCTCTAATCTGTCCAGGGGGTCTGGACCCCCTGGACAGATTATTGTAGTTTATAGTTTGAAAGAGGGTCCGAACGGGAAATTCCCAGATCCAAGTCCGATGGGTCCTGACACTGGCAGGTGCCTCGGCATCGCTGCCGGAAATGCAAATATATTCTGAAGAAATTATCTATGCTTACGGGAAGTCAACCATTAGCAAGAAGGACAAGTTCGTACGAAAGAAGTACGCACCGTCAATATATACACCGCCAAATTGCCGACATGTTGCCATCGGCTGTGCGGGACATGCGGGCCGCATGACCGAAGCAGCTGGTCGCCATCCGACACGATGCTGGTCACCAGCCGACGTCTTGAATGGGTCCATGCGGGACCCAGTTCGGCTGAGTTCCAGCTGGGTAGCGTAGCCGGCTAACAGAGAACCCTTCATCTGTTTTTTTTCCCTACGTATTTGTGGTTCACCTATACTCACAACAAATCTGAAGATACCACGAAATCACTTATATTGAGCCAGACACAAGTGAAAAAGGGGGGAAAGTTGAAGAAACTAGACAGTGGACGCCGCGTCCGCAAGGTTCGCATCAATCACCTCATTGATCTCCTGCTGGTACCCATCAACAATTTCGTCCTCAGGCCGGAGAGCGTAGTCGGTGACGCCATGTAGTGTTGCCGCGGTTAGGTTCAGAACCACTTCCGAACCTTAACCGAACCCGAACCGAACCACAAGTGCGGTTCAAGGTTCGGGCATTGGTGATTTTTTGCGAACCTATTCGAATAGGAGCGAACAGGTTCGAACCCGAAGATTTCCCGGGGTGTTTAGAGGGAATTCAGAGGTAATTTTTCTCAACTAAGGCCGCATGAGGCTGAAATTACACCCAAATTTCACTTCCTAATGGCATTAGTATGTCCTATAAATTTGCCAGATTGGTGTGTGGTACAGAACGCCAAGCCAAACACAGCCACGTTCTTGGGTACATGACCGATGGGCAACTGTATAGGAATACTGTATTATTTCATTCAATTCGTCGGTCACGTGATTTTCGACTTCCGCCAGAACATCCCATAAATCGAGAAAAAATTATTGCCGGGGTCAAAATTTTTCGGTGTGACGCGTGACCGACGAATTGAGTGAAATAATACAGTAACTGCGCCTGTCGATGGAGTGCAAGTAAGTTTACACCATCAGCCATTTGAACTTTCTAACTCGGTGTGATAGAACATCAAGAGGGACCACGATGACTGCATACAAATACTGGAGCATATTCATATCCTGCTCCATATCTAAGAAGTCTATTCCTGCCGGGTAGAAGGCAAAGAAACTCCCTCCCTTCCGGCCAACCTACGAGTTAATTCTGACGCTTTCACTACCTGCCCAGATTCTCGACGGGTTTCGCATCTATTGTGGCGCGGAATCATTGAATTCCTGGGTCGAGTCCAATCCATCCTGGCCCGACATTGAAGCCGTGTCCGAAGAGGTAGTTGAATAACTATGCTCTGCAAGCACCGCGGAAGAGTTACGACTCCTTCCAGATGTCGAACGCGATCCACAGCTGGAAAATACCATTTATGCAACCGCGACATGCTCCTGCTTCTCCTCTTCACAACACACTAATCGAAACCTACAGGCCCTATACCTCACCAGCTTTGATACAGTAGCAATACTTGAAAGAGCTCAGTACATCGTACACCTCATTTTTGAGCCCCAATGAATATTCTGAGCTTCCCTGTGCCCGAATGTGGCAGGCAACAATTGATCCACCACCCAAATTCGGAATCATGTATCTGACACCGTACAAACACTCGGGAATGCATCTAACATTGTTTAAACACAGGTTTGAAGGCTCCTGAAGGTCCCCATAACATGCCCTAGAAATTCCTTTCGGCCCTCCCCACGTACGAAATTTTAATGCTGATTCCCCCTTGTATGGATGGATTTTTTTGGACGGGTTACCGGCATGTCGGGTACTTCTTTTGCGACTTGGTATGTTCAAATAATTCCTATGAAACATATATAGCACAATGTAGGGCGTCGGTACCCTTTACATGCGGCAGGCGAGGTTATTCAGTACAAAACACCCTTCCGGCCATCCACCGTGCCCAGAAAAAGAAATAATTATGGACCATATATACCTCAGGGGTATAGTTTGAGTGTATAGAATAATCCTTGTGTACCCCTGAATAATTCTTCATCCATTAGGGCGAACAATACGAGGACGAACGCACGATTTAGGCGGGTTGCCGACTATCCCGTTTTTACCATTTTTGGGATGCCCCCTGAAAAATATTCGGCAAGGCGCATAAGCGGCCCGTAAATTATGATAGGAAGGTTCTAACCCACTCGCAGAATACAGGCCTTCAATTAAGAGCCCATATACCCGTATCCTGGCCGTATCTAACCGACTCTCTGTGCGGACTCGAGGCCGCAAAGGCTAAGGTGACCGAGTAGGCAGTCTCAGATAATAGAGTCGCCGGTGATCTGAAATGACGGGGTTGTGTAATGCCGCAGTCTATGGTGCTATTGACGGGGTGTGGAAGATTCGGGCCTCGGCCCGATCATGCACAGCTTCCCGCTGTCGGACTTTCGGGCCGATTTCACGCATTTTGATACTATAGAAACCCGGAGCACGCTTTAAGCGGCTGTTGGGATCAATCGAGCCGAGCGACAGCCGCTTTTTGCCGGCACATGTGGTTCGAAGCTTTTCTGCTGCCGTACACCTCATGCACAGATTTTCCAAATGTAGCTGACCGGGCCACCGCCATTCTGAGGTTCTTCCTTAAGACAACCCACAGTCCGAATTATAGTACTTCACCACTATTTAGGATACAGGTTTACCTCCAATCCGGTCCCTGCGCCATAGGAGACACTATTGTGCTGCTTTCTGAGGAAGATGTTCGAGAAATAGAGTTAATAGTGCTATTGACCCAAGCCCATACAGCAACAAACCAAGGAAGTCATGACTCCTCGACCTGTGTGCCAAGCTGTGGTTTCTCAGTCTCGGGCGCTCGAATCGAGGGTCGTCTAGGGTCGGATAAGTGCGATTAGTGCTGGCAAAGTTCGGTTCGGTTCAGGTTCTGGGCCTTTCGCTCTGAACGCCGAACCTGAAACTGGCGTTCGGTTCGGGCAACCTTGAACCTTGAACCTGAACGCAGGTTCAGGTTCGGTTCGGCGTTTGAACGCGTTCGAACTTAGAAAATTCACCCAACACCAGAGATGAACTTTCTTGGTGAGTAACAGTTTCTGGATGCCAAAGCTGACCTTGGAATTCTGAATATATTATAGAATGCTTTCCCAGCCCGAATATGAGCCCTGAACATGATTTAGCTCGGATCGCACGTGTAATAAAAGTGACGGCCAGTTACTCTCGAGCCTGAAATTGCAAGGTTGCCTTGGATTCTGTTTAGGTGGGCACAAAAACAACTAATGTTGAGTAATGTCAAGATTTGCGGGCCACTTTGGCGCAACAAAAAATCACAATCCTAGGTAAAATGACCGATATTGATCGGTTTCGGTTCAATTTGGCGATCAGGTTCGAACGCGCCTCACGCGGCCCGGACGCCGAACCTGAACCTAGCGTTCGGTTCAGTTCGGTTCAGATTCGAACAGAGTTTTGAACCGGACCCTGCCAGCACTTAAGTTGAGGCAAAGCTAGGATATCCGGTGTATTTTTCACCAAAAAATTAGAAGTGACTGAAATATCAGAGTAATACTGCGCCTTACATCAAATATACCTGTGGGATGTTTTCCAGTGTCTAGTCGGCATCAGCAAGATAGCACTTGTCGTGCAGGTGAAAAGCTGACGTTCTGGTGAGCTCCTGTTGGCCTACTTATGCGTAATGACTTGGTCTAGAAATTGAGCGACTGGGGCACTCGGTGCAACAAGGCTTTCGAAATTTGATTCGAGCCTTGCCGGGGGACAAGGAGAGTGGGGCGGACGGATTGATTCTGAGAAAAATTGATCAGAGACTCGGGGAAGAAGGCGCATACGGGTCGTTTGGCGCCACAAAACGGCGTCGCTAACAAACGGATTCGCTGAGAGCAAGTCCATTACGTCACGTGCCAAACTCTCCCAAAAAGGAAACGAGCGTCGACAAGAAGATTTCAAGAAAGCGGAAAATCCAAGCGACTGAAAGGACACGCAACGGAACTAGAATACAATGCAATTCGAAATTAATGGCTAGAAGTACAAACGGGAAAATCCATACATTATCCCTTGTGGTATAGTCCTTCCCAAATACGGGTATCCTACTTCAGTCCTTTAGGAACGACCACTACAAAGACAGAGATCTCGACACTGCGACAGCACTGTCTTGTGCACCCGCGAAGCATGGACGGTCTCCCGTCTCCCCGTCTTCCCGAGTGCTACAGTGCAGGGACGCGGCGCGAGGATTTCAGTCCAAAAAGTAAGGAAGGTGGCGGGCTCGGCGAACGGTACGCAGATGAAGCAGTAGCACGCGGGGGCAAGGGGGGGCGAGGGGGCGAGGGGGTAGTGCCCGCCGAGTCGCATCTCGGGTGCGCCGGAGGTCCACCGAGAGGTACCGGCACCGTGGGCGAGAACGAGTCAATTACACCACGCTCGCTAATAAATCTCCCCCTTCCACGGCAGCACCTTCTTATACACCCCAAACACGCGATCCCCGCGCGTATCGCCCCACCGCCTCCGCTCCCCATCGCGTGCCCACACGCCCACCTCCACCCGCGCCGTATTTACGTCCTCCACGAACAGCGCTGGGCCCAGGCGGCCGAGGGAAGGGTGCGCTTCGCGCCGCGCGGAGAGGCGCGTGGCGATGGGCGCGAGGGCGTCGGTGAGGTGCAGGTGTGTGAGGCGGATGGCGGTGGGGACGGGGGGCGGGGGCCAAGTAGTGCTCGGGTGCTCGTCGTCCTCGCGCGCTGGGCGGAGGCGCGGGGAGCGGAGGGATGCAGTCCACAGGGTGAGGACGAGGGCGAGGAGGGCGTGAAGGTAGAGGAGAACGAGGTAGGTAAGCGCGGGGGCGAGGGGGTAGTGCCCGCGCAGGCGTAGCGGCGGGACGGGTCCTGAGGGCACGTTAGGAGGAGTGGGAGATGCGCCGATGGGTGGGGGATTCATGAAGACTACGGCCGAGACGGCGTGGAGCCAAATGTCCGCTGCGCTGGAATCAGAGATGTAAGCGTCAAGATCGGTACTCAAGTATGTTATGGTGCTCACCTGATAAGATAAGCGAGACCCAGCACGCCCGAAACGAGGAAGAAAGCAGTCGTAAAGAAGGAAGGTGTGGCGACGCGCGATTTGCGATTCACTATGTAGTTGCCGACCTGATATGCTGAGCCGGGGCCTGGGGTACTTAAGAGCTTGAAGAGAAGGCCGTACCTATTGAGAGAGATCAGGAAGGAAGGACAGCGAAGGGAGTAGAACGCACTGTAGTGGGGTCAAAAGATTGGGTCGTGTCGAACGCGGGTGCTGCTGATACGACAGCCAAGATCCCGCGATACAATAAGCTACCATGCTGACGAGGATGGGAAATCCTAGCAGCCATACAACGTTCGTCTATATCACCATATCCATCAGCTATGGGTAGAATGGAAGAGCAATGAACGCACGATGACTGTGGAAGCAAGGAGTCCAAGCAGTGGAGACCCAGCATCCGTCATCTCATCGACATAAAATCCGCGCAGGAACGACGGGGCGTCGCCATCGCGGCGGATGGCGAGGTATAGAAAAAGCGTCGTCGCCAATCCGGACGAAAGGAGTGCGACGGTCAGACCTGGGATGACGACGAGCCACCCCAGGCCCTGCGGAGTAGGCTCACCACGGCGGCGTGGCGGCGACCCTTTCCCCGTCGTCTCGTGCTTTCGGAGCGGCTGCAGCACAGGCGGGGGGAGCGGGAGATCCTTTATGTTCTTCCGTGGAGTCTCACTCGCCGGCTCGACCACCGTTGTTGTCCATGGGGTGGCAGTACCGGATCGTGACGACGACGAAGAGGAAGACGACGACCTAGGCGTCGGTAGGGTCACCGGATAGGTGGCCATCGTTGGGCCAGGGAGGGACATAGGCCAGGTATGGGAGGAGGTGCATCAGTCTGAATCATCGATGCGCGAAGGGTTTATATAGGCCACGGCGACACTCAGGACTGTCTGCGGGCACGGTCTCGTCACCGCTTTTCAAGTTTCCTGCTGATCATCAATTCTCGGACATTGCGACTGGAAAGAGGGACAGACGTAGACGGATCGCTTGAAAATCATCAGCTGGCTGTGCAGATACAGTAGCTTCCGCGGAAGCAGGCCAAGTCTCGACACAGCCTTGGTGGCGAGTTGTCGAGTTGACCATGCGGTTTGGGTCACACTGCCATAGTTCGTTGGTTTGAGCGGCTAACCCTAGCCACGGTATCCCGTATATCACCTCAGCTGGGACTAGGGAACTCGGACTGGAGCAGCGAGGCGGCGAGGACGTGGCCTGAGGAAAGCTTGAGGTGGCTGATCAGAAAATGATCAGACAACTGATGCGGAGATTTAGCGCCGAAAGGTAAACTCACACGACACCAGTCTCTCTGACTACGTTCAAGATCCGAGTCGTTCGAGCACCGGCAGTCGATAAATTCTCGTGTTCTGGCCCTCATTTTGGTCGGCCCGGGCCAGGCGAGGGAAAATTTTCCAAGGGCAAGTTATTTTGGGCTGAAAGATGACTCGACGGTCGAATCGGAATCCTGCCTAACGTCTGTTAGACACTTTCGTCTGTTTCCATAATGGGTGTGTATCAAGGCCTCATACCTGACGCAAGACAGATGGAGTGACAGCATAACAGTAGTGGCGCTGCCCTTGGGACGGACGGATGGATTGTTATCATTCAAGGCAGAGTGAACTCGTTTCGGCCAAGGAACGGAGAAAATCTGCGTGGAAAGAATACGTAGTGACCAGCTCAGAGAAAGAGCCGTTGACTTATTTCTTACCTGCTAACACCAGAATCCCATACAGCTTTTTGTATTGAAGAGCGTTCGGTCCCAGCCTTAAAGATCGGATGCATGGGTTCGACTTCCATTTCCTTGTATACCATTTGTCCAATTCAGGCGCGTTAAGAAGCCAAGGAACGCACAGCCTGAGTCCAGGGGATTCACGATGATTCATGATGTCCTTCACGAATCAGGATTCAATTGCCATCAGCTGTTCACCCAGGATTGATTTCAGCATCAAAATAGAATATCTGACCTTGAATGGACTTCAATTGGCAGTGTATACGAGCGACGGTGACTGTTTAGACCCGTCTTCGAAGATTTGGCATGAAGTTCGATATTGGTCACGATGAGTCACGCCGTAACAGTGAGGATTTTTGTTCACAGTCAAGGCGCCAGGCATTTGGGTGAGGCAATTAGAAATTAAATGCCTCAGGCACGCCCGTGGAAGCCTACAAGTTCGCCGGTGGGCTAGGACGGCCCTCGGTACGCTTCCGAATCGTTCTGCCGGTTTTGCCGACTCACTTATGCTTGAAGCTTGATTGAAAACAACTCGGTGGTGATACCGGACTATAAGAAACAGAATAAACTCAAACTGAACCCCAGTGAACGGCCTCCAGACAGATGTCCTGCTACATCAAGCAATTGTCGCTGGATGCATCAGAGCTGGTATCGTTGCCACTTAAACTGGAACTTGGGGGCTCTTCCAGCGATGTTTGCCGCGAACACTCACGAACAGCTACTCTACTAGTCATGGCAAGATTACTGCCGTGGTGGGTATATGGCCAAAAAAAATCACTGAAATCTGATTGGGTTGTGGTTACTGGTTACAGTAATATCAAGTTTTTTTGCCCTTCATAATTTCCAAAAAAAAACTTTTTGATTTTATGGTCTGACTAGGGAGACTACGTTGTACTAGGCTGTCAATTCTGGACGGCGCTTACTTTGATATGTATGCTTCTGTCAAGCTTTGATGCTTCCATACCATATCGTCTATCAAAATCACCGATTGCTTCAATACACTGTGAGTCAGGATGCCTGGACCATCGTATGTAGTGTCCGCTTTACATCGAAACATACAGTCACACTCGCACTGTGGTATCTTTGACAAGAGCCGTTGTGGTATTGAAGTAAAACTTTCGGCATTATGACTTGAGCAGTGGCAGAGACCAGATTTTGTAACCGACAGGAGGTCCGTAGAAAATGGAGTCGGTGATAAGATTGGCGCTGAGGCCGTATGAGAGATGTCACTGTCAGGCACCAACCCTAGACGCCATCTTTGACATATCAGAACTTAGAAGATAGGCGGAACCAAATTTGCCTGCACACAACATACAAAGACCGGCATGCTCCTCGCTGCTCATCAAATATGCCCCTCCAACCAAGTATCACCAAAGTTCGACTCGACAATGTCACCACTTGTCTGAATGCGGCTGTGGAGACATTGGACATCATTACAAATACGATTGGGACCCCGTTTCTACAAGCTATTTCCAACAGGACTCAGTCCCTCTTAAAATGTGCCGAGGTAAAATTCCTACCACCACTACCGGCACTCTGATTTGAACAATGACTCTAGACGGTCAAGCAAAATAAAGATGACTGTATCGGGTTGATGGAGCAAACTCACGAACTGCTCAATGCAATTATCACCATTCATATACAATCAGATACAGGTAGAGGAGAGCTACCACCAAGTATGTTGATGCATATCGGGGAATTTATGGAGTACTCCCATTCTGTACTAGTAGTGTTTAGTTGTCACTGACTACTGTTGTCTAGTACCCTACACAAGATCCATACCTTTGTGGAGGCTCAACAAAGTGGAAGCAAACTCAAGAAAATTCTCCGCCAAGGTGAAATGAACAGACTGCTCAAGGACTGCAGGGTAGGACTGCAGAGGGTGCTTGATTTTTTCCAGGTGAGTGTTCAAATTCACATTTCAACAACCACTTGAGGTGATATAGGTCAACACTGTCAACATCATGTTAGATATTGCAAGATTGAAAGAGGATGCAAAACAGAGACACAGGGATGTGATGAACATGATTGAAGCCCTCTCCGACACATCGAGTTCGGATGGAGCCTCTTCTGTGTGTAATTTGCATATATCTGTCGAATACTGACAGTCTTGTATGCAGATAAGCAGGGTGTATTCCGGCTCGCACACCAGGTATATTGGTCCCCCTCAGTACCTCAATCAGACAACTCACTCTTGTGTTGAAGCTCTAACTCATTCAGCATGCTACCCTCGGAGCCAAAGATATTCTATGGCCGGGACTCTGAGCTTTCAGAAATTCTTAAGCTCTTCAGGGAGCAGACTCCGAGGATAGCAATTCTGGGCCCTGGTGGGATGGGAAAAACTAGCCTAGCAAGAGCTGTTCTTCACCAAGCAGAGATTACAGCCAAATATGAGCACCATAGGCATTTTGTTGCTTGTGACTCTGCCACAACCAAAGTGGAGCTTGCTGCTCTCATCGGGGCTCATATAGGTCTCAAGCCAGGAAAAGACCTTACACAGCCGGTCATTCAATATTTCTCAAGCAGTCCATCCAGTCTTTTGCTTCTGGATAATCTTGAGACATTGTGGGAGCCTATAGGCTCACGTAGTGACATTGAAGAATTTTTGTCCCTGCTAACAGATGTGGGTCATCTTGCATTAGTGGTATGTTCAGATTTTGTTTGTGTCTGTTGCTGTCCTTATGATTTGTCAGATCACAATGCGTGGAGCGGAAAGACCAGCCAAAGTGCGCTGGACCCACCCATTTTTACCTCCTTTGCAACCCTTGGAACAAGAAGCTGCTCGGCAGACATTTATCACTATTGCAGATGACAGACATACCCCAGGGGAGGTTGATAAAGTGCTCTCTCTGACAGACAACATGCCGCTTGCAATCAACCTCCTAGCCCATCTAGCTGACTCTGAAGGTTGCTCCATTGTTCTATCTCGTTGGGAGGCGGAGAAAACATCCCTGATCTCCAATGGACATGACAAAAGATCCAATTTGGATTTGTCCATTTCACTGTCTCTGTCAAGTCCCAGACTTGACTCCTTCCCTCATTCACAGGATCTACTAAGCCTCTTATCAATGCTTCCTGACGGACTTTCGGATGTGGAGCTGAGGCAAAGCAAACTTCCAATTGATAATATCCTTGGATGCAAAGCTGCACTGATTCAAACCAGTTTGGCCTTCAGTGATGGAGACAAACGGCTCAAAGCATTGGTACCTATCAGAGAATACATGCAGAAGATGATGCCCCCTAGAGATCCTCTTGTTCATCCGCTACGTGAACATTTCCGAAAGCTACTTGAGCTTTACCACAAATACCGTGGAACTCAATCAATCGCCAGTACAGTTGCTCGAATATCATCAAACCACTCAAACATCCAAAGCATCCTTCGGAATGGGCTTGTCCAGGACCATCCAGACCTTGTGAATACCATTCACTGTACATGTATTCTAAATAGGTTCAGCCGGCACATTGGCCAGGGAATTAGTCCTCTCCTCGATCAGATCTCCAATATACTTCCACAGCCCTGTGACCATCGATTGGAGACATTTTATATTTGCGAAAGATTTAACTCGGCTATCTATCTTCCGATTTCCACTCCAGAAACACTTGCCTCCCAAGCTTTGGCACACTTTGAGGAGTTTGATGATGACGATCTTAAATGTATGCTCTCCAATTAATGCTGGTTTCTTAGGACTCATCTCAGGTTCCAGGTAATATGTATTGTACCCTAGCAGCCTATTATTGAGATCAGACTGACTATCAATCAGCCACAAATTTCTGTCGAGCTTCTATATCTTTGGCAATTCTAACTGGGAACACTGAAAGACATACTGAAGGATTACGCCACCTTGCATTGATTGAATGGCAACTGGGTGACTACATTGGAGGTCAAAGACATGCATATGAGGCCCAGAGGCTGGCCAGGGGTTCAGCTGACTTACACGGAGAAGCACAAGCACTGAATATGAATGCTCAGTTCGCGTACACACTAGGTAACTACAAGCACACCATGTTGCTCTGCAAGAGGGCAAGGGACCTCCTAGGTCTTTGTGCTCTGTCTGGTGGCTACGCGGACAAAAGCTTTACGTCCATTCAGGCAGAGGTCCACCAGTTAAAATCAGAATATGTTGATGCCCACAATATCCATACTCAGATTCAAGAAACCACTGTGGACCAGGATATCATGAGTTATGGCTATGCTTTATTCAATGCCGCTGAGATTGATGTCTCCATGGGTGTTCCAAAAGATGATGTGCAGAGAAATCTCGAGGCAGCCAAAAAAAATATTCAACCCTATAGAACATGTCAAAGAAAGCACATGGGGTGATGCTATTCTTGCAGATCTCTATCTTAGAGAAGGAGATACACTGGCTGCAAAAACTGTTTTCAAACAATACATGAAATTTTCTATGGGGAAGGGAAGGGGACTTTCTACCGTTCCGTACTGTCTGGAAAGACTTGGTGATGTCAATCGCTGGGGGACTCCCAATTTGATGTCTGAATGGACAATAATATTCCTTGTGCATTCCTTAAAGTTCAAAGAGAGGCTTGGAATCTTTAAAGCTCTCCAATTCCTCGGCGATATGTTCCTCAATCAGGATGATGAACATACAGCTATCAGCTTGTTCACCGTTGCCTTGGAGGGGTTCACATATATGGATGTCCACCGCAGCAGAGCAGAATGTATGCTCAGACTTGGAGACATTTCCAAGAAGCATGGTGACTTGCTCAAGGCAGTAGAACTGTGGGACGCAGCAAGCCGCTGTTCGAAAGATCTTCACAGGGAAAACAGATTGAACCTCTCAATGAGAGGTTAGCTGCTGTTGGGCAAGATGTGCTGGAGCAACACAAGGCAAATTTGGCTCGTCTGGCAGAGCTCAATGTACCCCCTGGGAGTGTCGAGGATACTGATGATCCTGAGGACGTTGACAACGATGAACTTGACTTGGAGAATCAGATGGTTTCAGTTTGAGTTTTCTATTGCCTTGAGCACTAAGCCTTTGTTTAGGTTTTCGATCAAGTATGTACTGTTGGTGTAACTTACTGTAAGTGTGTTGTGAATCTAGGTAGTATACTCCTTGTTGCAAAAAGTAACCGGCCATTCGGCTATATAGGCTCTGATTTTACATATTCTTCTGAATGGGTCCTCAATCTACGGTTAATTTGGCACTGCATACAACAGTTGAACCTAAGGTATGAGGTCTCACACGGCCAGATCTGGCATTTTTTTTTGACATCCCGGGTGTCGATTTGGTCCGGGGACTCAGGGGGGGCTGTGAAAAAAATTGTGAAAACTCTCTCAAGCACTCGCGCCGAGTGGTGGAGTCTCAAACCCGAAGAATTGATTGGATATCCGCGGCGAGATTTACCGCCGTGTCCGTGTTTTGAGAATGGGAAAGTTGAAGTGATTGATGAGGTGAATCAAACCCAACCTATTGGATGGATGTACACGAACGAGCGCCGACGGAAGCGTTGTCCGGGAAGAATAAGGACGGGATCTTCAGCAACTTACATGAGCTGGATCCACCAGGGACAGGCAGTTGAGATACGTCGCACAGGGGCCCGCGGATGTTTGCGTCGTTCGAATCATCAAATGGTTTTGAATCGGAGTCAGGCGCCATTATTGACTTGTTTGGTCCCCCATCGACCAATACATCTGATATCGAAAAGAGGAGACCACAAACCGGAGCGCCTTGGTCGAAGCCTACACAGAGATACAGGGGTGGGACCTGGCCTCGAGAGATTCGATCCGGACTGATAATGGGAGACGCGGGATGAGCTACAAGACGTCGAAACCCCCAAAACATCGACATCAACTGCCAGAACTCAGTACTGGTCAAATGGAGCGCGCGAAGTAAAGCCTCTAATTTTTACAGGTCAAGCCGAGTAGATTTGAGCCAGATGTGCGCACAGCCCGATTCTTTAGCCTGTACAGAGCGTTAGATTCGATGAATAAAGCAAGAAACCCGAGAGCGATCATCTATGTTATGTCGACAGAACGCAAATTAGAAAGGGCGCCGCCACCAAAGCTGATTTTTTGACCCGGTGACGCGCGGTGACGGGGTAAGTTCTGAAGATTTCAACATTGAAGAGAGTGACTAGAGCCTGTGGATTTGACCCCTGAGATTGGCTGCAGCTCGAGTTTAGTAGACAGCTGGAAAGTTAGATGGCGGCACAGGACAAGATGCGGTTGATCGGCCCGATCGGTCCTGTTTGTTTGTTGTGGCTGTCGTTTCAGGCTCTTTCTCGTACCACCACCATCCTTTGCTCAATCTCACTCAAATCTTTTCCCGGACTCAATGGAAGCATGATCAGCCACCCATAGATATACACTTTGCGAAGGCCGTTGAGATTGAGTTTGTACTGATAACGCGTCAAGAAGTTATCCGTCATTGAGTATGTGCAGAGGTCTGGCCTACGCACTGGATGACAGAGACTTTCCACCTAGATACCCTCGCAACTGTATCCAACGTGGACCTACAACCTCTCTCAAATTCGACTTTCGCAACTCGGTAGGCTCTTAACCCCACAAATCCCATTCAATCTACATTGACTTCGGCGGGCCGCTCCGCCTCCAAACGACTCCTTCATCGGCCCCGACATTTCCGGCTAAATAACACGGCACGTACTCCCCCATTCTGGACGCTGCAATCTTGCCGCCTGTGTCTCGCAGGGAGAGCGAGAGTGCGACGGGGTTTGGATAATCCCAAATTGGATCGGAGTTGAGCATATTTATGGGTATCTCCCTTACTTTATCATTTGCGTGTCCCTTTTCCTTGTCGGGTTGTGCAACAACCGGGGAATGTGCTCGCGAATATGCGGTGCAAATGGATGGAGATGTGCGGCCCTGCTGTGTGCGTCAGCATTGGGCGGATGTCGTGGGGCCTGAGACGACGACCCCATCAGTGAGGACGGGGATGGGAATGTGCGGGCGTTCTCCCGAGCAGAAATGCGCGAGTTGGGGCAGAGTCGCTCAAGTTCGAGGTCACAGTGCGGAGGTGCTGCAGTGCTTGCGACCCAAAGTGAGTGCGCGCAAGTACGATGGGGAGGGCGCGCTGAGTCTCGTGCTGTGCGAGCGTGTGGGAGTCGAGGTCATGGTGATACGCTTGAGCGCGAGCGTAACTCGGGCGGCGTGGAATATCAAAGATATCAACGTGCTATTTTGTTGCGCGAGTGGGGAGTGCCGAGTTCATGGGGGTCGTGGTCGTGATGCTCGAGGCCATGTTGGAGGTTGTGGTGTTGGAGTTTGTGCAGGTGCACGCTCTCCGGGCACCTGCTGGGGTAGTTCGAGGAGCGCTGCGCAGATGCTGTACTCGTCCGCATCGTATCTGCTGTTGGTGCGGATGCGGATAACTACGGGCAGGCATGCGCGCCATCAAGCAATACACCCCCGCTACCTTCAAGTACATCTCGTCGTCACGAGTACATACACGTTTAGTAGCATAGGCATTCGTTGAATGCCTTATCCCGGGCCCGAATGCCTATTGTACGGCCGAATGCCTACCCGCTTTCTGAACGCCTATCCATCATGCGAATGCCTACTGATGCGCCCAGCCGAGTTGCTCAGCGACACCGCGTCAGTTTAAACATGTGACGCATTTTTAAAGTCACAAGTCACGCACGCGACACATCCTTCCCGCCCCCACCATGGATTCCAAAGACTGGGGCACTCGCAACGCTGCTTCAATCCACGGACCAGGATATCGAGACTATAAAGCGATGGCTCCGTGCGTTCTAATGGTTGATATTGCCGATACAGATCTGATCCTTTTGTAGGGCTTGAACCCGTACGTCGAACGGCACGGCCGTCGAAAAAGACGGCCGTTTCTGGGTACGGACGGGTCAACCCGTCCCGTCGCCTGGATTCTGAAATCGAGAAACGTACGGGTCCCACCCGTCCCGCCCGTACCCGGCCGTTTCGACGGGTTATGATGGACCCTCAAATCATACCGTTGACCTTGCGTAAACCAGCGTACATCAAGTATCTAACGACCACTAATAAATCTCACCTTCAGCCTGCTTCAATCAGAAATGCGAGCGATGACGGCGCCGGCCCAAAATTAACGGAATAACAAGGTGGTGGCGAAAAAATCGTGGAAACAGGATTGCGGCTTATGAAACCTATGAGTGAAAGTAGCGTGGAAAACAGGATTCTGCTGACCGTTAAATACCAAGGCTGAGCCCGACCACACCGAGAAATACGCGAGAGAATAAGCCAATGCTTGAGGAGCACTATGCCCATAGATGCCGAGCCGAGAACCCCAAAGGAGAATAACTGTAATTTCGCGAACGGCGGCAGTAGGAAGAGTAACGAATTCGCTAAGACCCATCTAAAGCAGTGAGCTGCCAAGGCCTCGTTCCGAGATGCAAATAGAGTTCCGCGCGCTTGCAAGGTGACTTGTAAGAAAGAAATTGTGCATAGCAGGAATGATAATCTTACCCGGTGGAAGAAACTTGCTGGGGGAGTGATCATCATATTAGATGGGACTTAATGGCATCGAAAGTGATTGGGTGCACCACGGAAATGGAGTCGGCCTTATATGTGCAGGCGGAATCACAGGGAAATAAAATCAAAAGATATTGCCGGTTCCAATATGTAAAGGGCTTAGATTGCATTGCGCGTACAACGTACAGCGTACTAAAAGTCCCCAGTGAGAGTTCAAAATCATTAGATTTCCTGGAGAAGCCAGGGTACATGGCGTGGGCGCGGGAAGGTGCGGAGAGGCGCGGGACAAGGGCAGATACCAGTACAGCCATTGCACATATCTGGGCGCCGAGAGCATCGATCAAGCCGCAAAGTTCCAGCATCAATGGTAACATGTGGATGTGCTCACCGGAACACATTCCGAACGGTCTATTTTGAGCCGCACGACATCATTTCTGTGCCTGAGTGAGACCCGTCGAAGCCGTCGAAACGGCCGGGTACGGGTTCCCCGTCGACGGGTCGACCCGTCCGTACCCGTCCCGGCACAGATAGGCTCCGAGACCCGAAACGTACGGGTCCAAACACGTACGTCCCGGCCGTCGACCCGTCGAAAACGGGTACGGGTTCAAGCCCTATCCTTTTGTACAGGCATGCCTTCTCATCTGGCCCAGAACCCGAAATATAGCGCGTCAAATGTCACCGAATGGATAAAACTCGATAAATTCCACGATTATTTGCTTCAGAAAACCCAAAAACCACGATCTGACGCGTAAATACCTCGTTTCTGTCTCTCGACGCGCCAAATGATATGATTTGATGCAGGTCGAACGAGGCACTGGCACGGGACATCATCGAAATCTCGGACGGCGAGGATGCCACGCCACCGCCAATCTCTGTCCACATTCCCGTGGTTCACGATCAGAAGCCTGTCCTCCGCGACATAATCAATCTTTGCTCGGATTCTGATGATCCCGACGACGTCCCCTCATCTGTGAAGGTGGAGATCAAAGCAGAGCCGTCCTTGTCTCACGGCCACCTGGACGAGCTCGAAAGGCTCCGGACGAGATCCGTATCACACGCAGTGAGAAGGTAACCCAGGTTATCGAACTGACGGAGGTTCCGGACCGCTTCCCAATCTACGAGCAAGATACCGCATTCATCCTCGACTTCTCGCACGATGATCGCGCCAAGAAGGAGACGAAAACGGGGAAGCCTAAAGGTTTGGACGCGTTTTTGAAGTCCGAGGTGAGTCGTATAGATTGTTATAATGCCGTTACGTTGTCACAATTAATTGTTCGCATACAGGACCAGGACTCTTGGGGAAAGGGAACGAATGGCAGTACCAGTAGGGACACGAAGCTCAAGATCCTCGGGGACATCCCGAGCCGTCGCTCTACCCATCAGTGCAATGGCGGCAAGATATGTGAATTTTTTGACCCTGCCCTCCTGCGTAACTACGAGCGCACGGATGCCGTGGACATGACGCTCACTCAGGAGATATTCTCCCGAGAACTCATTCAGAATCAGACCGACTCTGGTTCGGCTGCTGGTAGGGCTGCATCGTGAGCTCAATTCGATTTTTTCGTGTCTTGGTAAATGACAATCCTTTTCAGGTTTTTTCGCGTTATCCAAGGGTATAAACGCCGCGGCTGTCCGAAATCTGGCTGCATGGGTATTCCAATTCTCAAAAAGTTAAAGGACGTAAGCCTTCTCATTAATATCAATTTTTTCTTCTGCTAAGCACGATTTTCTCAGGGCCCAAGCAAGGAGGGGAAGTCTATGTTTGTCGGCTGCTCGCATTGGCTCAAGACGGAGAAGTGGGAGCATCATTATGCTGCTATTCTGCCGACGTCGGCGAAACTCATTTGGTGGCATACATGAATGGCACCGCGCTCCCGCCCGCCGATCTTGAGGCGGGAGATGATGGCAACAAGTATTGCGCGCGACTTTGCCATCCGCGGCATGGGAAACAGTCAGAATGCCGTGATTAACTTCAATTCTTTTAACTGAACGGAGTTCTCATCACGTTTGCAGCTCATTTCCACCCCCGCGATGGCCAGAACGTCATCGGGAAGATGCTGTGGCATCCCTGTACCGCCAAAAAAATTGTCTATACCTCAAAAGATCCAACGGTACAGAAGTGCGTTGTTATTTTCCGCGGTCTTCATTCACATCCGCCTTGGCCCATGGAAAAACCGGGATACGCAGCCAAGGAAGACGTCAAAAAGTGCGTGGTTGCGGGCGGGAATATTGG